>JBBPCY010072884.1:0-10688 GCA_037974405.1 Brachyalestes nurse
TTTTTTTTTTTTTTTTTGTGTGTGTGTGTGTGTGTGTGTGTGTGTGTGTGTGTGTGTGTGTGTGTGTGTGTGTGTGTCTGTGAGGACTGTAGAAGAGGCTGTTTCTGAGTGAAGTGTGCAGCTAATGGCTGTGTTTGGTCATTGGGCTCCGCAGCTGCACACTGTGGGAATCCTCTTGGGAGCAAACCGAGAAAAGTACAAATGTTTCTATCAAGACATCGAAGTGCTGGGAGGGTCGAGGGGACGTGCAACGTCTCTCTCTCTCTCTCACTCACACACACACACACACACAAACACAAACACAAACACACACACACACTCACATACACACTCACATGTACAAACAAGCGTGCATCATTGAGCTCTGATAAGTTAAAATAGAAGTGTAGTAATTGGGTTAGGCAATGTGGCAGATTTTTTATTTTTAACGAATCATGACATGTTTCGCCGTATGTACTTTTTCTGAGGGGTTGATAAATTGGTGCGATCAATTTTGAACCAAAAACACAGTCATGTGCAGTCATTGTTTCATTTAACTTTTCACCTTTTTTAAATAAGTCAGTTCTAAAGTTATTAAGTGCTCTTCAATAGGAAACTAAGTCATTCAGAGTGGTTTGATGTGCAATTTTCTATTATAGAGACACTTACAAATTACAAAAAACAGCAGTGGTGGTAGGAACCAGACGTCTGCCTCTAAAAGTTGCCTCACAGAAAGTTTATTTCTACAAAATGACTACAAAGAAGCTTAAGATGTTGTTTTATGATCCTTTCCAAATATTTTTTGAAATACATTAAAGGTGAAGACGTACATTCAGGACACTTAATGGCTGAAGAGAAGTCTACAGTACACTATTACCACTATTTACCACTATTTTACAGGAACCATGAAAACTCACAGTGGGCTTACTGAAGCCTTTGACATCGAACCACCCTAAATCACTTTGTTTATATCTCAGTGACTGAATCATGCACAAACTAAAAGCAAACCTGAAATTCTCTTTTAAGTCAAGACTAAGCTTTCAAGATTCTTTTCCACATTTTCTACAGTCCCAACTCTCAGTACGTAGAAATGAAGCAAAAAAATTTGCCTTTGGGACCCTGAAGGTCAGTCTGACAACAGGAATGAGGAAAGAAAGGGAAAAATCTCTTTAAGGAAATGTTTGGGAACCCTTTTAGCCAGTCGTCAGGGTGCGATAGGCCATCCACAAAATTTTCCCGATTCCAACTCCCAGTGGACAGTGATTGGTTTTAGTGGTTGTCATGGCATCATTTATCACGATAATGATATTACATTGATATTGTATCACTCACCCCTAAGAACTGGCCTCAGAAATGATCACATCCACACACACCCAGCTGAAGTCTGAGAGTCAGATGACACGCCTCCGATTGATGGAGGCACAAGAAGTGTCATCTGCCATAAAAGGCCTAGAATTTACTACTCAAAAAGCCTACAATAGTCTGACAAGCAGCCATCACGCCCCCTCTCCATTATTCCTCACATGTAGGCTGAAGGGCCTCTCCGACATTACAGTGTCACTCTTCTGAAAGGAGCTGCAGAAAGTCAGAGCTTCTCATCAGTCATTCTCTGTCCCTGGGTTAGACAGAACAATCCAATCACGAACAAAGTGATCAGGTAAGAAGGGAAGCAATAGCATTTGGTCCAGAAAATCCCACCAGGGCCATTTCAGTTTCTCTGCTGTCCAGTGACGAGCCTCCAGTGCCCGAGCAGCTTTTTAATCAGAGAACATAAGCCACAGGGTGTTTTACCGTGGCGCTTTGAGAGTGTCCATCACTTTAACCCGTATGATGTGTCTCTTTCTGTCAGTGCAGGTGAACCCCAAGACTGTTTGAACCCCCTGCTCTACTCAGTTTATACAGAGAAGCACTCTGTATAATGATGACACCAGTAATGATAACGATATTTTGTTCTAACCAATACTGAAACCAATAACTGTTATTGCTTTTGCGTTTACAGTGGCTGTAAAAGTATTTGGATAAATGTGCTATACTGAAAATGCATGAAGTGCTAGAAAACAGTGGGTATTGATTTTAAACAGATCATTAAAAAATCGTTCTTTCACAAAGACAGCTGTTGTTTTTCATATTGTTTGAAAATTTCTGAATGGTTTTGCGCATGTCAGTTCATAATACCTCTAGTAAACACAAGCTGACCGACAGAACTGTAAGGATAACAACCCCATACTTTGACATTTTCACCTCTTGAGCTATACAGCACACTTTTTGTAGTTTGGAATTCTGAGAAATTTCGCCACACCAAGTTAATGGTTAATGGTCAGGTAATGGTTTCTTTTCTGGGCATCAAATAATATTGTTTAACATTTTCAGCAGTAACCTAAAAGTTCCATCACATTACTTTATTCCCATTTCTATTACATTAGATCAACTTTAATATTTACCAATACTTAAATGTTGAAAGTGATCAAATACCTTTTGAGGCTACTGTATAAGCAAGTCTACACCGAAATTCATTTATCAGTTATTAATTTTTTATTGCCATTTGAAACACATGGCAATTGTAAACGTAGTAATAATTCTACAGCACTTAAGTGCCTGGATAAAGAACTGAACCTCCCTGATTAGAAGGGACTGGGGGTGTAATGCTACAGGTGTTCACTGTGTGGCATCTTGTGAAATGGGTGTAACCAAGACTGCTACAGAAGACTGACACCCAAAAAATCTTCCATATAGGTGCAATTAGAAAGTTCAAAACTTACATATAACTGTAATGTCAGTGGCCACTAGAGGCCGCCATTAGATAAGACTTGCGGGGACTCTTGTTTTGACACTGGGTGTGATGTTTTCCCTGGTCGGCTGGGGGAGAGAGGGTTCTCAGCCGGCCGGGGATTGAGAAATAATGTGTTGGGGTTTTGATTGGTCTTTGGTTTGTGTTTGGGTTTCGCGTGTCTGTCCTCCATCACAATATACCAGGTTGTACTTCTTGTTTGAGTCTTTGTTTTGACCTGACGGGTTTCCGCGCCAGCCCAAATTTACCATCGGCCCGGTTTGCCCGATGGCCAGTCCAGCACTAAGTCAGTGGCGCTTTAAACGTCAAACATAGCCGTTTTAACGCCGTCCGGTTCTAAACAAGAACTCTGACCATTAAAGTCGTTAGAGTAGATACATCTCCGAGCTAAAACTACAATAATGTTCCCCTCGCTGTGTTTGGGACCGGATTCTCTTTTGTTACTGTCAGCTCTGCTCTGCTTTTTTTTAACACACCCATTTTCTGACAAATCCCGCCTCTTTTGGCTGTGATTGGCTAATAATATGGCAACTTCTGTGCTCGGATTGGCTAATTTTATACAACACACCTGATAACCAATCCTGGCGAAAGTAGCGTGGGACTACCATCCAATCATGACCCAAAACCCATCATTTTATCACATGAATCACACACTGATTTAGTCTTGCAGGCCATACATTGAATAGGCCTGACATACAGCCATGCTGAATTTTATGCACAATTTCCAAATCTTTTAAACCTGCAAATCTGTGATTGTAATTGCTCAAAGAGGCGAATTCTATTGAGATGAATGCAATTTTGAACATGAAAATTTGCTGGCACATACTAATATGACTAGACTTTTGTTGGAAAATAATGGAAATGGCCAGCACTCAGTCAGTTACAGCCTAGTATGAAATTTATCGTGGAATAACAATCACCTCTAACTGTATACTAGAGGTCTCTCAAGGACCTCTGCTGCATACCAACAAATGTATTTCTACTCATCCCACACTCTTAAGTTCATAGATTCTCTGAACATCATGCAGACGATCACCCCTCTGCACCTCCTCCCCCTGGAAATCAGTCACAGTCTTGTGAACAGAACTCCTTCAGATCCCACAAAACACCACTGCAGGGCAGGACAGCAACTTGTACTTCTGTAATAAACGAAAAAATCCTCATCTCACAGAATATCCTGGTAGAGTTCTACAAAGCCATCATTGAAAGTATCATTAAATCATCTATTGACATCTGGTTCGGTCGATCCATTGTCCAGTTCAAGAGCAAACCTCAGCAAGTCACCAAGTTTCCATGGCAGCCTTTCAGAAATTAAAAAAAGTCTTTATTGCATTCTGGTTACAGACAAAAGGTTAAAAAGCCTTTTTCAGAGGCTCTGGTGCCATGACACCTAAAAAGGCTTTATTCATTTCTAGACTAGCTCCATTGAAATTCATTTTTGTACCCCATTTTTCAAACCCTATCAATAGAGCTTCTTCATTTGACACTTGATACTTCCTTTGTTAACACAGATCTGTGGGTCTTCAACACTGAAGGTCACTGTGACATCTCAGTTATTGACAACCCTCATAAGTCCATTCATATCAAACTCGTGGTAATTAATCAGCACAAAACTTCGTCTGCACTTAGTTTTCAGTCACCATTTAGCCTCCAGCCATTTGCTTATTGACAGTTGTGGGCATGGCTGTATTAACCAAAGTCAAAGTCTCTCATACATTTCATACATTTTAGTGCTAAATTATAATAGAAAAATATAATTTACTAATTTTGTAACATAAGTATTAACGTAAATTCTGCTACATTTCCATATCAAATATAACTGTATAAATGTTATGGTACTGTTTAGAGAACACAAAGAAAGGCATCTTGGGATGGTGAAATACCGCTGTACTCAGAGGCGGGAGGTTTGAAATTAGCCAATCCGAGAACGCTATTTATTTTTCCTTGTTGCTGATTGGCTGCTGCCCTGTGAGGCATCTTGCGTGGAGCGTCTTGAGTTTTTCTCTGAGTGTCCTCGTGTTTTCTTTTTCTTCTTAAAGCCCTGTATTTTTATTACTGTAAATTAAATACATTTATTACTTTATTTACCTGCTTATACCAAAGAAAACGACAGCACAAACCAAAGAAAACACATTGCATGAATTACAGTCCAGTCTCTACAGGAGTAACATCAGTATTTACATTCTAGCACTGCAGGAGTTCAGTGTAAACTGTACAGTACAGATATGGGTTTATCTTTACTTTTTCTTTAAGGGTAATGTATTAAGCTGAGTTTAAAATGAAATTAAGTAAATTTTTAGGTATTTTCTTACATCACAAATTTGCGGGTTTTCGTTATAATAAGGTGATCTTCTAATGTAACCCCCACGAATGTTGGTGGTTTTCTGTATGACTAAACATAGTGTGCGTACCTAAAAAAAAAATACACTGTTGTTTTCACATCAGGATTTTACTGCTTTTCATAAATTGCTGAATTTTATTCTGGCTAAACTGGAAAGTTGTTGAGTATATACCAACTACAGGGTGTGGCACAATTAACTCCCACATTTCAAGGGGGGGTTAAAAAAATGCTACAAGGTAACAAAAATGTACCACACAACCCGGGAACATCTCCTGCAAATTCTTTGTGTTTCGGTATCGATTGGAATTCATTAACTGTGACTCCACCCTCTTAAAAAAAGTATGGCCCAATGATGCCTATTGTAGAGGCGAACCTCTGGATTGTTCTGGTAGACCCTTGAAAACTGGTGACTCCGATAAGAGAGTAAAGGGCTCAGAGTTGCATCCAATAAAGCTTTAATGAGTTGGGTTTAAACAAGCCATGCTGGTGATCATAAACATATTACTGTCTTTAGGAGGGGTGTGTGTGGCCTGAAATAGAAGCAAATTGTGGAAATTAGAAACAAACAGTATTACTATATTCCTATTGCACATGTCTCGGAAACCGTGGAGTGGGACAAGGACAAGGGAGAGGAGTTAAAATGCATGGTGGTGCTCAAAGAAGGACCAGAGCTAAGGTAACTGATCAAATAAGAGCTACTATCATTCTACTATCATTGACCATGTCATAAACCACGGGCTCTCATACAGAGAGGCTGGTGAATGAGTACAGCCAAATTTCAGCCGGGATACAGTGGCATCCATTATCTTGCTGTCAATGTGTTGTATCTTTTTGTCAGTGTGTTATGATTGACTAAAAGTTCCTTTTGGAAGAGAACGTGTGTTAGTGTTTTGAATAATTATTTAATTTTAAAACATGTTTGCAGTGTTTTGCTAGACATAGTGTACTGTGGTAGGCTATTATTGTATTTTGAAAGTTCGTTTTGGGGTTTAGTTTACAATGTGTGATTTTGAGCATGAAATTAACTGTTTTGCCAGTTGTGTGTTTTAGGTGTGTTTGTATTGAAAAACTGTCATAGCAATTGTAAAATACTGTAACTATCACTAAAGAGGGCAGCAGCTACATCAGTGCAGTGTGGAGGAAGAACCCAAATGCGGAGGAGCACGAGAGAGTTGATAGACCACGCTCTTTGCTATAAGAACGCTCTTCAGGTAGAGCAAGGATTCCCACCGGAATCCTGTTCTTACTCACACACAGGGTATAACAAGGAATGGAGTACTCACGGTTCAAAGGTCTGGTAGACTGGACAGTGAGGAGTGGAGACTCACTGACTGAGCATAGGCTACCTGCTTTACCTGGCTTATATATCCTGTGATGTGCTCATTTCCGGTTGCCCTTGGCATCGCATGACCTGTGTGCGTGACATTAACTGGTTGTGTATTGTGCAGAGTCAAATTCTAGGCTCTCCTTTAAATGCTCTCGTTAACTGTTTCTTCCCTTTAACTATTATTCATTATAAGGTCATTTCTAAATAAAAAGTAACATTCTAGGCCAGTTCATCTGTAGACATTCGTAAGCTTCAGGTGTTTAAGACACACTTATTACTAACAGGAGTATGAAATTCTCTGTTTTCTCTGCAGGCAAATATATGAGCAGGCATGCATTTCAGCACAGTAGAGCTACAGGTGTTATATATTATGCAGCTTTGGTAACATTTCCAGTTAAAATGGGCAGAAAAAAAAATTATACAAGAAATTTAATGTACACGTTTTCTGTCTGTGGTAGAAAAACAGCAGCATTTCCTTTCGGATGGCTTTGTTGGTTGTAGCAGCTTTAACAGTTGTGGTCGCCCTGTATATATCTTCCCAAGGTAAATAATCTCCATTTTCATTCCAGATAAACAAATAAAGTTGCCTAAAAGATTATAAATTTGCAACCTGCATCATCCTGGATTAAGAGTTTGACGTGTGTTTTCTGTTGTAAAGGAGATAAGGTGAGCTGTCCTCAGTTGACCGATCATGAGTTGAGGCTGATGCTGGTGGGTAAGACTGGAGCTGGGAAGAGCGCGTCAGGAAACACCATCGTGGGTGAAGACTTTTTCACAGTCTTTATGTCTCCAGAGTCTGTGACAGGAAACTGTAATAAGTCGAACAAAATTGTGAATGGAATGAACATCACTGTGATTGACACTCCTGGGGTCATGGACACAGCCTTAAGTGCAGCTGAATGTATCTCTGATCCTGCTCATCGTCCTCATGTGTTCCTGCTGGTGATCAGACTGGGGAGATTCACAGAAGAGGACAGAAATGCTGTGAACTGGATTCAGGAGAACTTTGGAGAAGTATCACTGAAGTTCACCATGATACTCTTCACTGGTGGAGATCTGTTAGAGAAGAGAACTATTGAGGAATTTATAAGTAACAGTGATGAGCTCCAGAAACTTGTAGACACCTGCAAAGGTAGATACCATGTTTTCAACAACAATCAGAAGAATGATCTCACTCAAGTCTCAGGCCTGTTTCAGAAGATAAATCTCATGATGTATGAGTCTATGGGATACACTCAAACAAATGAGGTGCACCAGAAGGCCCAACAAAAGGTGAAAGCAGAGGAGCAAAGAAAGGTGAATGATTTAGAATTAAAGTTACGAGAGGAGCAATATAAGAATGAAAAACTTAAGCAAAAGTTAGAAGAGTCAAAATCCTGGTTTGGTTCCTAATCCTTTTCATCTGTCTGGTTTGTCTGGGTCTGTGTTCCAAGAATCAGTCACTATCAAACTGTCACCGTAGAGCAACAAAGTATTCTAAGAATATGTGAGGATGTAAATGATGAAGAAACAAAATGTACAAATTGATATGTATATGAGGGTAAAGTGAACTAGATCATTTGCAAATTATATGTAAAAGATGTATACGTTTATCAGTTTATTTCTTCACCCATTGCAGTGAGTCTCCAGTATCAGAGGTTTACCTGAACACCTTTAGATGCAGTAGAACCAGTGGAATGCAGTAGAATATTATCACTTTTGTTAACTAATTTTCCAAGTTTCCTTCCTTTCTGTAGCTTTAGTTTTTTGTGCAGCCTCCATGAAGAGCTTTATGTCCTTGTACCTGTTGCATATTGAATTATCGGAATGTGTTTCTTTTTGTGTGATGAAGGAAATATGTGTGTTCAGATGGGCAACACCAAAATGATCAAAACGTCATAACGTTTCTGTAGTGATCACTAATTTTGTGCGTAAGTTACTTGATGATTTATGAACTATTGACAAGTTTGGCTGTTTTCTTATAGAATGTTGCAACTAAAATGAGTTTAGAACACTAAACATGACCCAAAAGGAACACTTGATTGTTAGAATGATTTATGATTAACATAAAAAATAGATTCAAGTAGAAAGAAAAGTAGAAAATGTTTTTTAAAGTTTTAGAAATTAATATTCTAACTAGCGCGTTATAAAAACTTTGTCTTCTGCTTACAATCTGTATGTTCTGTCTTCTTGTGATTCTGATGTTGGGGGTATGGGACATTCTCCCGTGGATCTTGTCTCCTAAGAAAGGCCTGCGTTTGTCCTACATTAAACCCTCAGTCATATGGGCAGTCACTTTTCGAATGTACCACTGGTGGTAATGTCACTTTTAGCGATGCTTCAGATCGAACAAAAACACAACAGTGCTGTTTGTAGAACCGTGTAACTCTCCTGTTTGCACAGTGCTGGTTCCTCCTACATGGTGTGTGAGATACAAGTGTAATTTTATGCTGGGGATGAAAGTTCCTGTACCATTGATCTCTGTTTGATGAAATAACACACTCTTAACCATTAGTGTTACTGGTAAGCCACTTTACTGTTAGTTACTTATCTACAATATTTACTACAGCATTTATGTATATAGACTATTGTTTTTCATGTTTTTTGCAGATTTTTTATTAGATTTATTTGTTCCTGTCTCTGTGTCTGCGCAGTTATAACAGAAGCAGTTTCCTCTGGGTTCTATAAAGTTTTAGATTCTGATACCTGGAACCCGTGCTGGTAAACCTTGAACTTTGAACTGTTTCTCTTTGTGTTACCTTCTACTCCCACCATAAAGCGCTGGGTTTTTACCTGACATACATTTAATTACTTCTGAATAATTATTACTGTAAAGAGTGCAATTGAGACTCACTATAGAAGCCTAGCTAGAAAGGGCAGAGCCAAGACACCAACACCCCCTCTCCACTTCCCCATCAACAAACATGAGCGAAGGTGAGAAGTGGTGGAACGATAGCACCAGCATCGTTACCAGAACTCCCCGTGGCAAACACCTCCCAGCGCTACTCCATTCATCTAATGGGAAAAGTTAATGACAGAGAACCCAAATAAACAAGTAGGTTTCAGCCTAGACTTAAAAACTGAGACTGTGTCTGAGTCTCAAATGGGAAAAAGCAGACTTTTAACAAGGGTTAAAATAAATAGTAAAAAACAGCGATTGTTTATTTCTTGAAATCAACATAAATCAAAAGAAGGAAACTAAAACAGTATAACTTGGTTTCAGACTGATTCATATAAAAGTGACTTTTTCTATGAGTAGACCACAGTATAAATGGTAAAATCACATACTGGGGATAAATAATGGGAAATCCTAAAATAATACACTTTGATTCAAGTCAGTGTCACAGTACCGGTCAGTGGCCGCTGGGGGTCGCTGAGAACTCGTGTAATCACACTATGACTCTATCATTGCTCCCACACCTGTTCCTTGTTCTGTCATTTGTTCAGCTCCTCCGTCATTGGTTCTCCCCTCTTTCTGTTATGTATTTAAGTTTGGTTTTGTCTTCAGTTCAGGTGTGGGAGCATACGGTTCATGCATGTTGTCTTTAGTTCTTTTCTTTGTTAAGTTCCCGGCCCTCGTGCCTATTTCTGTTCAGTGCTTTTGTTAATAAAACCTTCCGTAATGTCACTCTCTGCCCGAGACTCCTTTTATGCCTTCTTGTCGGGACCAAGGCCGCCCGTGACAGACAGACTCATAATTATATTCACCTTGATATTTAATGAGATTTAATGCTTGCAGCACGTATACTAAAATAGGAATGATACTATTCCTAGATTAGCATGGCCCCTGTGCCCCTGCGATCTAAAGGTCAAGGGTTCGAATCCTAAGACTGCTAGTAGCACCACTGAGCTACCCCTGAGTAAGATACCGTCCCCACACTGCCTTCCGGGCGCTATGTTCTTGGCTGCCCGTTGGTTTACTTGGTGAATGGGTTAAATACAGGACGTGACAACAAGCTCCAGATAATAGATACTGTTCCTTTTATTTCACAAGGCTTTTCAAAGCGCCTCGCTGGCGTTCACACTCCTGTTTTAAACTAAAGTCCTTCTCCAGCTCCCGGAGAAACTGATTCAAACAGCAGCACGGTTCAGTTCAGCCAGCTGCTCTCTCCACTGAGCTTCGGTAGCTCCTATCACTCACTGGCATAGAAAGGTAGGCACACACACACACACACAGTGAGAAACCACTGTCACCCAGCCTCTCTTGGAGCGAGCCGTTGTCTTTAGCCCATACACCGAGTTTCGAACTGCCCTGCAGACTGGGCTGCGGAGTA
>JBBPCY010072885.1:0-5000 GCA_037974405.1 Brachyalestes nurse
GTGTGTGTGTGTGTGTGTGTGTGTGTGTGTGTGTGTGTGGGTGTGTGTGTGTGTGTGTGTGTGTGTGTGTGTGTGTGTGTGGTTAGGGGTCAGTGGGCTGCCAGACTGAGTAAATATGCAGCTCACTCTTTTATTTATGCATAAATATCACACCAGCTAATTAACTCCTCAGGAGTTCAGCCAGTGAGACCAAAAACACTCTCTCTCTCCGTCCATTTACTCTCCCACCTCTGTCCATTCTCTCTCTCTCTCTCTCTGTCCATTTACTCTCTCTCCCACTTCTGTCTATATTTCTTTCTGTCTTCTCTCTCTATCGCTGTATATCTCTGTCTGTCTGTCTCTATTTCTCACTGTCTGTCCATTTTATCTCTCTCACCCACCCTTTCTGTCCACTCTCTCACTACCTCTCTCTATCTCTGTCCATTTACCCTATATCTCTCCCCCCGTCCATTCTCTCTCCATCTCTTTCAATCTGTCTCTCTCTCTCTCTCTCTCTCTCCCCATTTACTATATATCTCTCCCTCTCAATCAGACACAAATATATTCAAACATTCCTCCTCTGCTGCTTCTTCTCTCCTCACTTCTCCACCAGATGAAGCAGAGCTGTTTTTTTTCTGTTCACACAGACGCTGATGGCTCTCTGGGAATTTGAGGACTGTTAGGATTCGAGCCCGACGGCAGGAACGCAAAACCTGGAGTGTGTGAGGGCTCAAAGGCTGCAGGCTCCAAAAACATCTGTGAGGCCCTCAAAGCAATAGTTTGGAGACTAATCTAATTCCCCCAGTTTCATAAAGCATAGCCAAACAGAGCAGAGCTCTTCATTACGCAGCTCACGGATGTGAAGTTACAGCACCTTGTGGCAGTATCTGACTGGGCTTTAGCACAGCCACACTTTCTTCATGCTGAAAAATCTTACAAATACTGCACTGCTGAAACATATTCTACATTATTACTGCACAGTCACTTTGCAATAACTGTAAAATCACCTGCACGAACACTGTACAATCTCTGCACTACAACACTACTGTTACTGCACAATCACTGCATTAGAACTGTGCAATCACAGTGCTATAACTACATTCACTGCAGCCCTGACTAAAAATAATACTGTACCATAACCATACTATTTCTGCGCAATCACTGCATAAACAGTAAAATCCTTGCACTACAATACTACTGTCATTTCACAATTACTGCATCATAACAGCACAATCCCTGTCTACAAAACCGTCCTCCAAATTATGGCACTATAACTCTAGTATGTCTCTACAATCACTGCGCAATAACTCTACAATCACTGCATTTTAACAGAAAAATAACTGCACACTGCATAATCCCTTCACTACAATATTACTGTTACTGCACAATCACTGGACTGTAACTGTACAATTAATGCAGCACAACTTTACAATTACTATATTATAACTGTATAATAACTGCATTATAACTGCAAAATCATTGCTCAATCACTGCACTATAATTACAGTCGCTGGACTACAATTTTGCTATTAATAGCAAACTATTAGTACTACTAACAGTACTACTAATCACTGTAAAACTGCTGCATAATCACTGCCCTACTAATGTATTATTACTGCGCAATCGCTTCACTATTGTATTATTACTGCAAGCACTGCACTATTCATGTACTATAACTGCACAATCACAACACAATTATTGTATTATTACTGCACAATTGGTGCACTATTATTGTACTATTATTGTATAATCACTGCACTATTAATGTATTATTACTGCAATCACTGCAGTATTAATGTACTATAACTGCACAATCACAACACAATTACTATATTATTACTGTACAATTTCTGCACTATTATTGTACTATTACTGCATAATCATCTCAGTATTAATGTATTATTACTGCACAATCACTGCAGTACTAATGTATTATTATGGCACAATCACTGCACTATTGTGTTATTACTGCATAATCGCTACACTATTATTGTACTATTCCTGCATAATCACTGCACTAATAATGTATTATAATGTACTGGACAATAGCTGCATTATTAACACACTACTACTGCATAATCGTGACACTGTTATTGTATTATTATTGCACTATCACTGCACTATTAATGTACTATTACTCCACAATCACTGCACTTTAAATGTACTATTCCTGCACCACTGCACCAGAAACAAGCTCAGCATCAGTGGACTAGAAAATGGACTCAACACCATCAGGGTCGGGGGAGAGTGGGAGGGACAGAGAGAGAGAGAGAGAGAGAGAGAGAGAGGGAGAGAGCAAGACAGAGAGAGAGAGAGAGAGAGAGAGACAGAGAGAGGGGGGCTATGCTCCCATAGGCAAGAGGAGAAAGAAGCTGAGCTGTTTATGTAGGTATGCACTCGACCGGCTGCAGACAGCTGCAGTTGTCAGTACTGTCTGATATCTGCTTATTAGCGCTGCTTAATCACAGACTGAGCATGAACCCACCTGACCCACACACACACACACACACACACACACACACACACACACACACACACGCACGCACATACACATACGCACACACACAGAGCCAATTAATAGGCTTCTCAAACATAAAAGCTCATCTTTAAGGAAGTGTGTCATCACTTTGGTATGCAGTTAGCATCATGCTAGTGTGGTGAAAACGTTTAAAGTAGTAAAAATAAGAAGTAATAATGAGCTGTCAGTTGCAGCGGTGCATGAATGTAATGAACCTTATACTTCTGTATTAATATAAACACAGGTTATTTATTATATTACAATTATTATAGACCTAAAATTAGGAAACAAATGAGGAACAAATATTATTCTTGGTCAATTATTTATGGAGAAAAATCAGTATTACATATCTATATGGGAAAAATATGTGAACCATTGTTTTCAGTATCTGGTGGGACCCCCTTGTGCAGCAAATAGATGTTTCTGGTAATCCGTCCTGCATGCTGCCTTGGAAGAACTTTAGCTTATTCCTTTGTACAGAAATGGGATGTGGTGGGTTTCCTCCCATGAACTGCTCTCTTCAGGTGTTTTCACACTATTTCTAATGGGATTTTGACACCATTCTGAAACTATAACTTTCTTCTTCTGCCATTTTTGTCAAAACGACTTGCCTGTTTAGAGTCATTACTGCATGACTCACTTTTTCATGTGGTTCAGCTCACAGACAGATGTCCTGACATTTTCCTTTAGAATTCACTTTTATGACTAATGCAGAATTACTTGCTCCATTAATGACAGTAATCTAAAATGCAGCTAACCAGGCCTAAACCATGATACTACCACCACCATGTTTCACAGATGGGAGAAGATGCTTATGCTGGAATATAGTGTTTTTTTTTCTCCAAACCTAACACTTCTGATCCTAAACAGTTCTATTTAGGCATCATCCATCCCCAAAACAATTTTCCAATAGTATTCTGCTTTCCCCATATGATTTTCAGCAAACTGTAGACATGCAGCAATGTCCTTATAGAGTGCAGTAACTTTCTCCTTGCAACACTGCCATCCACACTGCTGTGAACTATTCAACATTAACCAATGAAAGAGAGAGGTTTATAGTTGTTTCAAAGTTACCCTGGTTTCCTCTGTGACCTTGCAGACCTTGCTTTTGGAGTGCTTTTTGTTGGTGGACCACTCCTGGGAAGAGTAACACTGGTCTTGAATTACCTTCATTTGTACACAGTATCTGTGGCTGGTGGAACTTTTTAGAGTTGAAACGTTTTCTAGTCTGATGAGCAACAACTTTGTTCATCTCCTTTGTTCATGCCATGATACACTTTCACGAACAATATCTGCTAATCCTACAGATTCATATACTTATTAATTACAGATATGTAATACTTTTCTTTCCTCATATTTCTCAATTAATAATTGACCAAGCATAATATTTTGCCTTATTTGTTTAATTGGGCATTTAGAAATCTGTACAAACTGAAAATGTGTACAAATACCGGCCTGATAAGCATTACAAGAACATTATAATATCACCCTATACTGGAGTATTTACAAAAGCCCTGTCTGTCAAACCTTTCCTTTAAACAGCTGAGGCTTCTGTGTTGCAAATACAATCACAGCATCAAAAGTGGCGATGAGAAGTGAGAGGGGCAGGGCAATCCTGTCTCTAATTGGATGGTTGGTACACGGTCTGCTTACTGGGACAGAGACGACTGTAATTTAATGTGGACAGAGATATTCAGAGACTCAGCATGTAGCGGGTTTGCATTTGGCCATGCGGCGTGGAAGAATGATGCCTTCGGCCTTGTGTGGTTTGGCATCTCATTTCAGATGGCTCCAGCCATAAGGGAATACGTCAGAGGGGGAGACAATCAGAGAGAGAGAGACAGAGATTAGGAGATACTATACCAAGGGTGAAATTTACAGATCATTTTTGTGATAAGTCAGGATAATTTTTTTTTACTGGCAATGGTTTGGATCTTTATCTTTAGATCCCTTTTGCTAGAGATGTATTACTAAATGCTAAATGCATTTATGTCAGAAATGTAAATGTAAATTACTCATTTCCACTAAAACTTTCACACTCAAATCAGAAATACTGTCCTCCCAGCAGCGTTTCACACAGCCTAATTTCAATTACTCCTAGCCCAAGCCTCACAAATCTCTAGGACCCCAAATCTAAGATCCCAGACAGGGGATTCCAAAGCTGAGACTTCAGACCCTAGCATCCCACAATCCCCAAAGCCAGAACTCCAAACCAAAGACCTCACATGCAAGATTAGAGATTGTAAACCTAAGACTTCAAATTCAAGGTCCCAAACCTCAGATTCAAGGCCTAAAAACTCAAATAACAGTTTAATGAGCACACAATTAAAGACACCAAAGACCAAAGCCCTGACTCCAAAATCAGAACGACCTTAGACTCTAAACCCAAGACTCCAGATACAAGTAGTTGAATTGGATGAAAAACAGGCTTGGTTTGCAATGCGCCTACTGGTGCAAATGGAAAGTGTGTGACATATAGAGAATGTTGCTGAAAAATACCCAC
>JBBPCY010072885.1:7500-10688 GCA_037974405.1 Brachyalestes nurse
TCATTAGAATTTTCTGCTCCACCTTAAATGATGCACCAGTTACTTTCGGATGCCTGAGGCTCCTGAAGAAAACAGAAAATTCAAATAAACAGCTAGTGAAGATGAAACCAAACACACTGTTATGTAAAACTATACCATGCCTGTTTATATGACATTTCTCCTAACTATTCCTCTATATTGTCAGCAGTGTGCGTGTGTGTGTGTGTGTGTGTATGTGTGTGTTAGTGCGCGTCTGCGTTAGCAGCATGGTGGCCAATGCTGTAGGGAAAAACAGTCTGCCTTGCTCCCTGTAATTGAAATAATAACACGTCATATAAACAGAAGAACAGTGTTGAAGCTCTGATCTGCTCCACTTCCCTCGCTCTCCCTCTCTCTCAAATCATGGTAGTCTCTGTCTCTACCTCTCTCTTCCTCCCATCATTCCATCAGCACATTTTTATAAAACGCAGTAGCAAAAAAAGAAAAAATACCACACCTGCGCTCAAATCCGTGTTTCAGAATGGATTATGATTATTATACAGATTTTTAATTTGGCCACGTTTATTGCCATAGCTCTAGCTTGAATCTTTTTAGGCTATTTTACTGTAAACTACTTAGACTTATTTAAATACTTCTATTATTAATAGTAATGATATAAAAACAAAAATAGCATTATTGTGTAAATTTCTTTAAATACATTAGAATAAACTGCAAAATAACAGTCAAATGCCTATTTACTTAAAAAGACTGGTCGGTCATAAATTAAATGAATAGTTTTTGTAAGTAAATGTGTGTTCAGCAGGAAAATGCTGTGTGCATATGTGTGAAAAGGGCTGTGGAAGCTTGAAGTTCACACATTTACAAGATGTGTAGACCTATCTGTGAACCACTAAAAAGTTCATCTATCCTGGATAAAAGACCAGTAAATTTTATATTACTAGAGTGAGAAGACAACAGTCATTCAGAAGGACCTCCAGAGTTCAGCGGCTGAGACTGAAATGAAGGCACACCAGTTCCAGACCAAGGAGATCAAGAACTCTGCATATAACTGAAGAAAAGCAACATAATAGCATGTCTGGAGTTCGCTGAAGAGTGTCAATCCTAGCAAAAATATGATTTTGGTGGTCAAATGAGACGGCTTTCTGGACAAAAATTCAAAATGCTTTGTGTGGCACCAATCTATCACTCCTCCACAGAAAGTATGGTGAAGTATGGTGGTGGCAACCTTGTATTGCAAGAATTTTCCTTAGAATTAACTAGGCATCTTTGAACAACTGAAGGACAAATGGATGGGTGTTGCAAAATATCACCTACTTCATTCAGTCTGCTAAAACTAAAGCGTGGTCAAAGCTTTTCTGCAGGACATCAATCCCAAACTCAAGGTCAAAGGGACAGATGAGTGGCAGGAAAACAAAAAGGTAAACATTCTAGTCAAAGTCCATACCTCAATCCAACTATGGGACTGTTTGATAATTGCATCACCCAACAAACTAAAACAACCTGCAGCAAATCCGCTGGGAAGGACAGGCCAAAATCCTTCCCGAACACTGTGCAAAACTGGTACAATTTCACCCCAACCGGCATTAATTGCACAAAAAAGGGCTGAACACTTCAGATTTTAATCTTTTTAAAGACCCAACACTGTCTCTGATGTACTTTGTGTTTTACTTTCATTCTAAATCAATGTTTGTCAGCTGTTTGATATCTGACTGGTTCTCTCTGTCTCTCTCCTTCTCTCTCTCTGGCCCCAGCAAGTCTGTCAGGGTTAAAACCCACAGCCTGGGGGAACATTTTTCAGGAAGGAGGTAAAGCGATGCACTGGGTGCAGGTATGTAATCCAAACAGTGGTAAGTGAAAGCAAGCATAATATTAAAATTAATTTTAAGACTATTTCTCCTATTTCTAATCCTTTTGACTTTTATTATGTAATGAGATCTGTTAAAACGACCTCGCCACACTAGCAGGTAATTCTGCTTCTTAATTAAAGTTAGTTAAAATGTCTAAAAGTGCGCTGAGTAATCTTAAAATAATATTACAAAAATCTAATAATGTGATTTACTGCCTGTGTTTCAAACACTTTCACATGGTTTACAGGACATGCATATTCAAGAAAGTAACCTGACAATATTAGAAAAAATGTCAACAAACTTATAGATTCTTCATTTACATTTTCACCTGTAGTTTGGTATCTGTGCGAGCAAATAGAGAAAGAAAAGGAACAGCTGTGTCTGAAAGATGAAAAAGAAGTGAAGTCTGGGAGTATTTTGTCAAAGTGATATAGTGATAAAGTCAGCCACAAATAACTTGAGCTTCAGCACAGGTTTCCCATCTAGCACCTGAGAAGAAAACATCTGGGTATGGATTGTGAAGCAGCAAAGCTGTCTATAAATGCTAAACCCCCGGAAAACACGTAGCTTACACTGTAAACCCACCATCAGCGTCCCTCTGGGGACACCCAATTCACACTGTAAACCTACCTACAGCGCCCCCGAGGACCCAAAGTTCAAACAGTAAACCCACCCACCGCGCCCCTTAAAGACCTGCAGCTCATTTGTTAACCCCCTTTGCGCCCCCATAGGACATGCAGTTCACACTCCAAACCCACATACAGGGCTCCCCTGAGAACACACATTTAACACGGTAAGCCCCCCTACAGTGCCCCCTTGAGGACACAGTTTACACTGTAAACCCAACTACAGAGCTCCCCTGAGGACACACAATTAACACTGCAAACCCACTACAGCGGCCCCTCGAGCACATGTCATGTGTTCATCTTACAAACAGCACTAAAGCCCAGCATGTTCCATCACTAACGCTGCTCACTGGAATGCTCTCAGTCGTACTGGCTCCAAAAAGCACTGAACGTCCAGCTAAACTGCTTCCTTAACTTAAAACACTCGTTCATTTCACACCATCAGCTCGTCCTGGAGACTTGTTCTCACACACATCTCGTCCTAGAGACCTGTTCTCACACACATCTCGTCCTAGAGACCTGTTCTCACACACATCTCGTCCTAGAGACCTGTTCTCACACACACAGCTCGTCCTGGAGACCTGGTCTCACACACAGCTCGTCCTGGAGACCTGTTCTCACACACACAGCTCGTCCTGGAGACCTGTTCTCACACACTCCTCGTCCTTGAGACCTGTTCTCACACACTCCTCGTCCTGGAGACCTGTTCTCACACACATCTCGTCCTGGAGACCTG
>JBBPCY010072886.1:0-10688 GCA_037974405.1 Brachyalestes nurse
AGTTAATATTCATAGGAGATGACCCCTTTTCCCGCCAGATTTCAAAACCCAGATCTGATCATTAATTAAAAAACCACAACACTGTCAGAGGAGAATTAGGTATAATTTGTATCCCCTGTTTATCAGCTAAGTCTACTATATCTAGCTAGCATTAGCTCTCCATATTTCTGTGCTAAGGTTAAATATATTGTATTTTTTATTTCTGACAGTTTATAGAATCAAACAACCCATGAAAATACACACTCATATTTTGATTCCAGCACTGCAAAGCTGTAATTTAACATTTATTTAAATGCCATTAGTAACTACTTTTTGAATATTTATTTGAGATATTTTTAACTTTTTTGCAGGACTGAGAGACTGCAAACACAACACAAAATTCAGTTGAAAAAGTGAAGTGAAAGTGACCATCCTGTCATACATGAACACACCACAGCGCACAGTGTGAACAGCAAGAAATTATTCCTCTGTATTTAACACGGTCACCAAGTGAAGCAGCGGGCAGCAGGAGCACAGCACCTGGGGCAGTGTGTCGGGACGGTACCTTACTCAAGGGAACCTCAGAGGTGCTTAGCAGGCTTGGAAATTTAACCCTTCCTGATCGCAGGGCAAAAACCTTAACCACTAGGCTACCAGCTGAAATTTAACACAATAACTGGAGCTATACTCAATCCTAAATCCACCTGGAGAAATCTTGTTCATACTGTGATAATGGCCAGTCCAAATTCTGACACAGTTGAAGCAATACAGGCATCTGAAGAGTCCACTTTAGAAAAAGCAACAAAAAAGGCTCAAGAGCAAGTTGACCAGTTGTTCAATATCTCACTTAACATCGCTGTGACTGGAGAAACAGGAACCGGAAAGTCATCTTTTATCAATGCCCTCAGAGGCCTGCGTGATGATGATGAAGGTGCCGCTGAAACTGGACCCACTGAGACCACTTCTGAACCACCCAATATCAAAAAGCAGTTACTTACAAAAATCAGAATAAACTGTGAGGAGAACCTAAAAGATTTCAAAAATCCCGAAGTTTTCCTCATATCATCCAAAGATCTTTTATCGTATGATTTTGAGAATCTTGTCAGCACGCTGGTGTCAGAGCTCCCAAAACACAAACAGATGGCTCTCCTGCAGTTCGTGCCCATCAGCTCTCTGGCTATACTGGAGAAAAAAGTGGAAATGTTTGAGAAAGCAGCCTGGGCTGCGGCTTTTCTCTCTGGTGGGATTGCAGTGGCCCCAGTGCCCGTTCTTTCAGTGGTGTGTGATGCTGCCATTTTAGTCACTTTCTTTACAGCATGCTACCACTCCTTCGGTCTTGACGATGAATCACTTGAAAGACTGTCAGAACGAGTGAACAAGCCACATTTTAAATCTTTGGTAAAGTCACCTCTTGTACTGTCACTGGCATCAGGATCAGCACTGAGACTGCAGCTCTCTGCACTGGCTGGAGAATCAGTTGTGGAGTATCTGTGTAGTTTGGTGCCTGGTGTAGGAAGTGGTGTGGCTGCGCTGATGTCTTTTGGTTTTACATATAAACTCCTAGGCTTAAAAGAAAAGGAAGCTACAGCACGAACAGTGCTGAGAGAGGCAGGGTTAAAGTAATATAGATGTAGAGAATAAGGTTGAATGTAGGGCTGGGTATTGTTGCCGATTTCCTGAATCGATCCGATTCTGATTCAGACGGCCATGATCCGATTCAATTCTTTTATTTACAGATTTCTTTGTGTTAATACTAGTTTGGCTAGTATTAGTTTGTTGCCAAACATCCGCCTTTAGCCCCATATAACCATGCCTGAGACAGGATCGATCAAGACACATGATAAATGGTTTTATAAAATATCTACCTCCTTCTGTGGTCTCCTCACTTTTCTTTACTGAACAGAGATGCTGGAAACTTTCTTCACATTATCTCCTTCCCTTGGTGATAGCTTTCTTGAGAATGAATGAGTTTGAGAAAGGCTTTTGTAAAACATCACTCTCACACTGCGTACGATTAGTTGTAAACCACAGGAATAGTTGGAGGTTTGGGCCAGTAGGGTAGACTGCTGGAGCACAGAAAGTGTTTAAATTCAGACTCCGTAGACAGATTATAATGAAACCCCCTTTTTAATAATCAGATATTAATAAATAAATAAAGAAAGAAATAACCACTCAAAGCAGTTAAACCTTATGTACAAATTCTGTATGTATGTAGAAATTCTGTATGAATTATGTAGATCACAGTATCAGTCCATTATCAGTTAGAGTAAAAAAAAAAAAGAATGTGTGTGTGTGTGTGTGTGTGTGTGTGTGTGTGTGTGTGTTGAAAGCATGGAGAAGAAAAAAACCTCGCAGTATTGCCAGAACTGGGCCTACCACACCGAGGAGTGCAGTAGGGTCAGCATGGAAAAATACCGGGAAGAGTCACTCTCTCAATGGGTCCCGGTGGGAATGCTCGCCATCACAAATCACAATTGGAGGCAGAAATCAGCCCAATCAAAAAAACCTGACCTGTCGGCAGACACGGCCAGTAAAACACACAAAAGAAAATGCACCATTAATGTACATATAGTCACACTAACTAACACTGTCCAGAACCCTGACTGAATTAAATAACACTGCCATTAAAATACGGAAACAAAACTCAGACCAACAGTATCAAACAGGACTAATACTTTTTTTTAACCATTTGTTATACATTTTTAGATTTTAGATGGTAGTTATAAAAACCTAACAGTACAATTAACCACTTAAAGCACAACATTAAACCCAAATAATGCACCCAAATAAAGCATATAAGCAAAATTATGCTTACCAATCTCCTTAGGATTCAAGCAAAATTATCAGCTGCATATTCCTCTTCATCTCAGATTTTAACCAGCAGATCCGATGATGGGCAAAGCCACATATTTAGTGCTGCAAATTACTCAAATAGGGACATAGGTAGGATTACACCTCTATCTTGCACTTGTCCCAAAACTTTCCCAGTGTTTCTTCTATCTGGCCAATTTCACACTATGTGTGGTCTTCATCATGGGACTTACCTTGAAGTAAGAAGGTGAGAACTCAGGGAAGATGACCAGTGGCAATAAATCGACTTTCCTAATGGGGTGTTATCATAGGCCCTCTCCAGTAGAGTCTATCCAATAAACATTTTCCTATAGAGGTTTCCAACAGGCATTTTACTATAAGAACATTACAGTTGACATTTTAATAAGAAATACCTTATAATAGACACTGTCCTATATGAGACTTTCTAACAGGTAATTTCCTAAAGGGGTCTTCCAGTAGGATCTTTTACTGTAGGCTATTTCATTTAAAAAAAAAATAAAAAAAAAATTTAATTTTAGTTTGTTTAAACTCTCTAGTAAGTATTGCAGTAAACGTTGTAGGGACAGGGTTAAAGAAGCGCACATATTTGATTATTAGTGATGAGTTTGTAAAGGTAAATTTTTTAAAGCTAATTAACTTTCAGTATATTTACTGAAAGTAGGAGTGATGTTGGGGAGAACTGCTTGATGATCTGCTCTTCCCCCTGTGGGAACATGTTCAAACTCCACCACCGATTTTCCACTCGTTTTGATAGTGCTATTGGTTCAAAGTAGAATAAACAGGATTTAATGGGTCATTCACCAGTAGGATGAGAGCAAAAGGTGTGAAGTTACATCACAGAAAGAGATGGCCTACAGAGCTTTAAAAATAGGGAAAAATTAATTCAGTCATTTGATAATTATATCAGTTAATATTACCATCCTGTCTAGACCCCTGAACTCATATACAACTCTAAAAATATTATCTCTTTTAAAAACCCTTTCAGCTGCAATATCTAGTTTACTGAAAGGTTTTTCCTATCATTCATCCGTTTTGCCTGATCTGTGGTCATGTGGGACCAAATGCCATACTGCCATTCTAATTAGACACTGGATTTATTTGGACACTGGACTAACACAAGACTCCTGGTGACCACCGGGAGAGTGTACCTCTAGCACAGTGGTTTTGGTTTTTGTGTCATTAGTTACAGCTTTCTGGTGTTTCTGTTAAGTCATTTTATGTTTATATTGGCTCTGTTGTAGGGTTCTGTGGGTATTTAGTTTCTTCTGTGTTGGAGTCAGGTCTCCGTCCACCATCACAGGCAGCTAGAGTATCTGTTGGATAGCCAGGGCTCCATTTGTTTTGTGTTTTGGTCATCATGCCTTCTTTGTGTTTTGAAATAAAGTCAAGTCGTTGTAATCTACCTCCCTCACTCCCTGGAACTAAGCAGACGTGATAGATGGACCGACCTTGCACAAAGGTGAAGACCCCAATCTCAGACCCCCTCTGAAGACCCCAATCTCATGAGATCCCAACCATGAAGATTTGGAGGCAGTGATCAAGCGCCTTATGGACATTTTACTGGAGGACACCAGCGATTTGCCATTGAGTGAGTAAATGAGTAGATGTCATGGTAGCGACCCAGCTGGAACATTTCTGATCTTCATATTCTTATGTTAATACAGGAAACAACACACTGAAGGTGAGGTCTGCTGATGGGGAAACTGATGGATGTTGAGGAGCTGACCCATAAAAATCATGAAGCTGAAGCCATCCAGCAGCTTATAAACATAGAGAACCGTGAGGAACTAGTGGAGAACCCTTTGGCTGAGTAAATGAACTGAAATTATGGTAAAACTGTGAAACTAAAGATACAGTACAAGAACAGAGAACATATATTATAATAATGACTGGAACAGTAGAGATTCTCCATCCATCATCTGATCTGCTAATTGTAATCAGGGTTTTTGAGGAAAGGCATGGAAACATCCTGGAAATCACAGGACTACTGATATTTATTCATGTTAAAACAGGAAACAGCACACTGATGGTGGGGTCTCCTTAAAACAAGTCCAGAGCCAGAGCCAAGAAACTGCTCATCAGGAGACTGATGGTAAAACATATGGGTGTTGATAAACTGGACATCATTAAACCCAACATCCACTGGTTCCACACTCAAGGCAGAATAGAACATGAATAACTGCCATTAAAACATGATGAAACTATAACACTGATTTTGTTGGTGTTTGATCATATTAAAAGCTGCCGAAGGAGAAATCAGATGAATCTGAGCCTATCCAGAAGCTCATGTACATCAATCTGAAGAACCCAGCAGATCCTATGGAGAACCATCTGAGTGAGTAAATGATCTGTACAGGTGGTAAAATGGTGAAATGTTAACAGAAATGACGACATAGCAAAGGAAATGAGCACAGACACAATGTTCCTGCTGAAACACTGACAATATTTCCATTCATCCCTCCATGGACCAAACACACTGGAGATCACCAAACTACAGACATATATAATCATCTTAACACAGGAAGCAACACACTGAAAGTGAGGTCTCCTGAAGACAAGTCCAGAGCCAGAATAAAGAAACTGCTCATCAGGAGACTAATGGGGAAACTGATGGGTGTTGAGGAGCTGGGCTGTAAAACTGTTGACGCTGACACTGAAGCCATCCAGCAGCACACACTTTTGTCCCTCCAGAATGATCTAGGGTCAGTGAATCGTCTTTGCACATGTGCTTAACACGTGTTCAGAAAATGCTGACATGATGAACATCACGTACTGTACCGAGCCAGCATCAAATATAGCAACAGGTTTTTACATACTTCCTCGAATTTGTTTGGCTTCTGTTTTCTTGTCTTTCTGAGTTTTCACACGCTTTCCAAGCATCGCTTATTTTAACCTGGGTCCAGTAAGTCATGGCCCTCTCAATGCCAGTAAGTCATGGCCTTGCACTAAACAATAACATTTATGACAGTAAACAATACCAACTATGGCCCTGCAGTGAGCAGCACCAGTTGACAGCGTGGTGGAGAGACAAATGTGATAGATACATTGCACATATGCCATGAAAGATACACTGCACACTGATTATATGTGTAGGTTAAACACTGCAAACTGTAGGATAAAAACACTACACAGATTTTCTCTCCACTTTCACCTGTGAGAATCCCAGAAAGACTCTCCTGAAGCAGGGTTTGTGTTTACAGTAAATGAGGGTCACGTGGACGCTGGGACGCAGAGCTTTGCCCAGCAGACGGATGGTGGACAGAGCTTCTTACCATTTGGAAAATATGTGGTTGGATTGTCTCGTCCTGGCTCATCTGGATTTTGAAGAACCATTTTTCCTTTCCATTGGTCCATCATTGGATGGACTCCCAAGTGCTGAGCGGGAGTCCTTGCATCACTCAAACACCAACGCAAACAGCAAAAACGTTCTGGGACAATGTTCATTGCATTCATGGTTTCACACTTTCAAGGCTTATATTTTGAGAGCAATCCCATATTAGAGCTCTTTCAAAATCCCAAACTACAGCTCACCATCCAATGGGCAGTGGAGGTACCAAGTGTTTTAACCACAATTTGGGCAACATGCTTAATTCCCGTCCTCATAAAGCAAAACATAAGTGGTCTCAGTGAAGTCACATAAGATTTCAGGCTTTACTGTTCTTAAGGCCTGCAGCATTGTGCAGGACCTCTCCCACCTTGCACATGGACTGTTCACATTCCTGCCATCAAAGGGTAGATACTGCAGTATCAGAGCCAAATCTGCCAGACTGCAGGACAGGTTCTAACCCCAAGATGTCATTCTCCTCAACACCATGCTCCCCCTTGGACCTTTCTCACTTCCTCTTCCCCCCATGAACTTTTTACACTGACCATACACTCATGCACAGCCACTTTATCAGATATACTTAGGCTGAAAGCCTAAGATCCTTAAATCCATACCTTCTATTTATACTTGGTTATACAATCACCTGCAGAGATATAACAGACACAGGGTCCGTCCAGAGGGGTTCCACCTCATATTGTCAGGAAAGGGCATCTGCCTTGATGTTCTTCGACCTTGGATTGTATGACAGATGGAAATGTAACTGTTCGAAGAACGGTGCCCACTGCGCCTGTCTCCCACTTGATGGCCAACAGCTCACAGTCCGCTAAAGCGTATCAGACCTGCTTCTCCTGAAAGAGGAGTGCCAAAGGGCATTACATGTTTACATTCATTAGGCACAAAGGTCAACAGTTTATATATACTGTAGGTGTCTAGCTTTTCAGTTTTGCATCTGTTGGACATTTCAGTAACAACTGAATTTCTACCCCTTATTCTTTATGCTACCATGTGAACAAAATAATTTACTAGTAAGCAAAATGGCTAAAAGCAGGTTACCAGCTTTCTCCACAAGGTTTCTTCAGTTCAGGTGACAAGGCTGCCCGGAGAAAAGCAACACGTCCCGGAAAATCCACAGCCACTTCAAGGACACTGGGGATACAGTGGCACATGTGGCAGGGCATCCAGGCCATCACCAACCTGTGAATGTGATGCCTCCCTTCCAGATGTGCTTAACAACGTCTATGCATGGTTTGAAGCCCAAAACGACAGAGCAGCAAGGAAGTACCACTGACCAGGTGCTCTGTATGACTGTGGCTGATGTGAGGGAAACTCTGCATAGAGTCAACCCGCAGAAGGTTGTGTGCCCAGCAGATATGCAGAATAGCTAGCACGTGTTCTCATTGACATCTTCAATATCTCTCTGAGCACCACTGTTGTTCAAACATACTTCAAAATCTCCACCATCATCCCTGTGCCAAAGAAGTCGTCCTTGTCCTGCCTCAATGACTAACACACCCATCATCATAAAGTGCTTTGAGTGGCACATTAAGTCACAACTGCCCTGCTCACTGGATCACCTGCAGTTTGTATACCGTAGAGTTGGATGTTTCGAGACTCTGTCTTGTCTTAGTCTCGCTGTCTTAGTCTTGCTGTCTCGGATCGACATAGTGGTCGGGAGATTTGAACAGGTTTTTTCTCTCTCCCTCCTCTCTGAAAATATGGTTCCATATGTGGAACCAAAATAAGATCTGCACAGAAACATATGTCTTTTGCCGCAATAGGAGGAATTTCATGCCAGTTGCTTTTCTAACCAATAGCTGAGGGTCTTACGGTTTCAAAGAGCACTCCCACAAGTTTCTGTGACATTCCTAGGCAGAGCTACATTCAAAAACACAACAACCGAAATGCACACAAAAGACCAAATTCAGAATATTTGAGGATATTTGATTGGGGATATTTGGCCAGCAAATTGGAGCGACTGTCTGAGAGACGCACTTCGAGGCACACTGAGAGGAGCACCTTTGTTAGCTGATTTTCTTCGCTGTGAGTACATGGAAGCTCTGACACTGCGCTTAAAAGTGTCTTGGGTTGTGATAAAACTGCGTTGGAGTTTCTGTGTAGTTTATTGTGTTTTGAGCGAGTTTTGTGGGATCCGGGCAGCTGGGCGGAGCGTTTTTTTCTAAACTCTCCCGGAGAACCGGAGAAAGCCGTGTCGACTCTAAACCGACTCCTCAGTGCGGTTCACCAAAGCCTTTTCTGCAGTAATAAGCTTTTTAAACAAGCTTTTCAAATTAGGAGCTGCAAAAACATAAGATGGCTGCTGAAGGGGGTGAGGACTAACAGGTTTAACAGTGATGCTTTCTCCCTCTCCTCTCTCTCAGTATTTCATGTAACTGTATTAGTTTATCAATCTGTTATTTGTCCATAATGTCTGTGTTCTATTGTTCTTGCCCTTCTGAACAACAGGCCTGAGATCATTGGCAGTGTGTTGTAATTACGATGTCAGAAAGTTTTTGTAGTTTGCATTTGATTCATGTGATGTGTGTGCATGTCTTTATATTGTTTGATTACAGTATTTTATTTAAAATGGTGTTGGACTAAATAAATGTGTCCATTGACTTTTAAATAACATCTGCGTATCACACTGTGTTGACTTAACAGACCTGATCCATTTCAGGGACGCTGATATCATACAGTGTAATTTGGCTGGTACTACTACAGTGGGACATAATGCCATTTCAAGTTTATAACTGTGTGTCTTCAATTTGATGTTACAATTTCTTCTACAAATGAAGTATAATTGAAATCAGTTACATATTTCCCATCTTTAGACAGCTGTTGGAGGTGTTAGCTGTTTTGTCAGATGACTTTGGGACCAGTCAGTGCCGTCATGTCAGTCCTCAACAGCACACCAAAGTTAAGGGAGTCATTTTTTTTTCGGTCTCGTCGCGACTTTGTCTTGGTCTTGGTCTCGATACCCTCTGGTCTTGGTAGGGTCTTGGTCTTGGTTTAGGCGGTCTTGACTACAAGTCTATCTAGACCTCAGTGCAGTATAAATCCTAAACCCCACATTTCTATTAGACAGAACAGAAAACTGGACTGCAGTCACAGGAACAGCCTGCCTGGTTTAAACCTGACCGATCACATCAGAGTAGAAACGGTCAGAACTCACAAACGTAAAACACAGGATCTGCTTCTGCTGCCATGCAAGATTCTGTGAGTTACTCTTGTGTCAACTGTGAAAAAACTTGGTTTACAAGTTTTGATCTATACTTTAATCCACATATAGGTAATATTATTAAAACAGCCTTTCTTAATCTTCTAAAAATACATTCTGTATTTACATAACGCAGAAAAATTAGTGCTTTTTTATAACCCTGAATTACTGTAACGCCCCCAGACCTCTGAAAGCTTGACCACATTAAACCAATTTTATCAAACTGCTTTAGTGTCCAGTCAGAGTCTGCATTGGTTACAAAATTCTACTACTGGCACATAAAGCCCAACTCAGATCTCGAGGTTCTGGGGGTCTGCTGGTTTCCAGCATGGTGGAAGCTGCAGCAGGAGAAGAGATTTGTTTTAATGTTCTCTCGGTTTGGCCTCGAGTTTTTAGCTGGGCTCTTTTTTTCCACTCTTTACATTTATATTTTATTCCATGTAAATTCAGACAAAACTAAGACCCCTTAATTGCCCAATCAATCAACCCCGAACTCAATTGACGACCGATCAGTTTCCAATGGTGGTTGCGGCTCTAATCTCTCTTTCTGGATGGAATAAGATTCTTACTCTGGAAAGCAGTGCTTCCTAATTCCATGTGTAAAGCGCCTCATTCAAACAAAAAAAAAAAAACAGTACATTAACCAGTATGAGACTATTACACACCTCACTGTTGGAGTGATCTTTGTTCATCTTTAATGAGGAGGGTAACAATTTACTCCTTTTGAACAGAAACTGTCAAACTATGAATTGGTGGAATGAAAACTCTGTAATTTTGGCCTTCTTGTTTAATTGGGTTCTCTCTATCACCTTTAAGGTCTGAAACCTGATGATTGTCATATTTATGTAGAAATATAAACTGTAAAAGGTTCTGTAAAAGGGAACTGATAAGGGAATTTCTTTCCTTGGCTTGATGTGATTCGTTGCTCGTTGATTGGGACACTACTACCAGACGTTCTATGCAGCAATTTACTCTATAAATGTGTAATTGTTTGAAATGCATTCATTTGTATCTATAATCATGTGACATTTTATACATTAAATCTTATTAATCTCAACCCTCTCCAGTTACCACAGGTGTCCCCCAGGGGTCTGTTCTGGGGCCCCTTCTTCTCATTTTTTATCTCATCCCCATTGGTTATAATTTCCGAAATATAACATACTTTTTTATTGTTACGCGGACGATACCCAGCTTTATCTGTCTAGTAAACCTAATTGCACTCTCCCTCCTTCTTCCCTTTCTGATTGCATTAATGAATTACAATCTTGGTTTTCCTCAAATTTTCTTAAACTGAACAGCGATAAAACTGAATTTCTCCTAATTGGTACCAAATTAACC
>JBBPCY010072887.1:0-10687 GCA_037974405.1 Brachyalestes nurse
TGAAGTTTATACATCAACCATATACCAACCTTTCTGACCGTAATTCAATGTTGAATTAATATCTTTTGCTATCTGGGTATCTTCCTGTCATGCTCTTTTGGCTTTTTCCTCAGTCTGTCAAATTCTCTTGTTGGCAGAATGTTCACTTGAGCGTCGGTTAGAGTTGGATGTCTCGAGACCGGTCTTGGTCTCGAGACCACTTTTACGTGGTCTTGGTCTTGTCTTGGTCTCAACAGTCTTTGGTCTTGTCTTGGTCTCGCTGTTTCAGACCGACATAGTGGTCGGGAAATTTGGAGCCAACAGTATCCATGTGTATCATGCTTGAATAAATGAATGCTCAAACATACAAACAGGGCACATTAGTTTCAGACATCCACAGGGGCAAGCAACTTGCACAGGGGCAAGTGCGTTACCATACGTGAATACAGTCTGACAGAGCCAAATTGGCATTAACTGAAACAAACACATATTTGTACATATTTACATATCCAGCTTAACCGTACTGAATTAATCTGTATGCAATATACTCACTGCTGTTTACGGCATTTACTATGAACTCAGTCAAACTAGTTTACCTTACACACACGTAAATAGTAGGCTCCACTATCCTGATTCCACTGTTCTCCCACGGACCCTCGCACCTTTCCCCACTTTGCGCAACTATAGAAATATTTCACCTGCTCTGTGTCTACAGTTCATTCTAGCAGGAGCCCGTTCTCTCACATGCAACCACACAAACAGGGCACGTTAGTTTCAGACATCCAGGGGCAAGCTGCGCCAAGTGCGTTACCATATGTGAATACTGTCTGATGTAGCAGGGAGTGTTCGCAGTGCACCACTTAGGAGTATTAGACTAGCAGTAGTTTACAAATACCTTCTATACTAAACATTCACTCAACACATGTAAACACAACAACTTTGAAAGAAATTATTGGGTGGGGTTCTTTTTTAAGTATTTCATTTAACTGTATTAGTTTATCAATCTGTTATTTGTCCATAATGTCTGTGTTCTATTGTTCTTGCCCTACTGAACAACAGACTTGATGTAATTGGCAGTGTGTTGTAATCACATGCCACTGCAGACATCAAGATGTCAGAATCTTTTAAGTCTGTATTCTTATTAATGCACAATTTGATGTGCAGTTTGTATTGGTATGCAGTATTTGTAATTTGCATTTGATTCATGTGACATGTACATTGCTTAAATTTTATTTAAAAATGGTGTTGTTTGACTAAATAAATGTGAGCATTGACTTTTTAATAACATCTCACGTTGTGTTGACTTAACAGGCCTAATCCATTTAAGGGAAGTTACATACAATGTAATTTGACTAGTACTACTACAATGGGACATGATGCAATTTTAAATGTATAATTGTGTATCTTTAATTTGATGTTACAATTTCATCTACAAAAGAAGTAGAACTGAAATCAGTTACATATTTCCCATTCTTTAGACAGTTGGAAGTGTTAGCTGTTTTGTCAGGGGACTTTGGGACCAGTCAGTGCCGTCAGTCAACAGCACACAAAAGTAAAGGGAGTCTTTTTTTTTTTTAGGTCTCGGTCTTGGTCTCGTCTCGACTTTGTCTTGACTTGGTCTGTCTTGGTCTTGATACCCTCTGGTTTTGTCTTGGTCTTGGTTTGTAAATCCTTGAAAAGTACTGAAAGCCTGGAATTTTAAAAGAGATGGCATTTAATTGATACTAGGGCGAAATGAAGCAACGGTATCTCTTCCCATTTAGCCTATCCCCCCCCCATTTTTATTTTTTACCAGCGCATTCCCTGGGGCAGTGTTTATTTCATAGGCCTGCATGCATGCAATAGAAAGAGAAGAAAGAGAAGAAATAGTGTTGCATGCGTGTAGCTGGTGTGTAACAGCACACACAGCAAAGTTTGTCTGGGCCAGCTATGGGCCACACATTACACTTACACCTGGCCCAAATACTGAAATGAATTACGGCCCTTTAGTGGGCCACTTCTGGTGGTCACACTGTGGCCCATAACAAAGCCATATAATTTCGCCAGAGCTGGGCCTATTCTGGGTCTATGTTGGACCAGACATGTTTAGAACTGGTTCCAGATTTCAACCTAGACTAAGCCCAATCCATGCTACATATGGATAAAAAAAATACGCCTCAACAGCAGGATAACAAATAATTTAAATTTTGCAGATGCAAAATACATGTTCCCAAATTGTATTAACAAAACACATTCACAAAACACAACCAGGTTATTAACATTTCTTGTGAAAGAATAGTCTGACTTTCACAACACTTAGTCTTAAAGCTTACATGCACAAATGCCAATAACTAACCCAACCCCTATAGACACTCTGTATGCAATACAATAACAATAATTCATGAACATTTTATAATCCAGGGGCCGGGTACACTTTGTAACCTTCACAAGTTTCAGTCCATTGAATTAGTTGAACTCTGTCCTCAGCAGCCTCTAGTCAGTCTCCATCCCTATCCAAAGCCATCTTTTCTTGGTCCGTGGCCCCAGATGTCAGACAGCTACGCCTCGCAGCAGCTACAATATATAATTACAAATGTTAATTTTGTGTTTTTGAAAAGTCAAACACTATCTCATCAGCTAATTTGACTATTGGACTCTGGAGATATATCCCATTAAAACTTAAAGATTCAGTTGACATTCAGGAGTGATACCTACAGCTCTGGAAAAAAATATGAGACCATGGCTAATATGTTCCGTTTTATTTTTTATATGTGCAAGTATTTAACTGAACAGCTTTGCCCTAGATTTTAAGAACTGCTGACAATATTTATCCTAATTTCCAAATGCAAATATTGTTCTTTAAAGCATAATTTTAAAGGAAAATAAAAAAAAAACATAAAAATAAAAGAAATGCTGCAGCATTTACAGAACTTTAATAATTCAAAGAAAATGAATCTCTTGTTCTCTCTTAAACAAAATGGCAGTAATTACCTTTAAGGAACTTCTAGTAGTGTTTTACCATCCAACTGTTTTAATACTTTTCCTCATTAAATAAGATGTGATTCAGGTGATCACTAATCAGTCCCTCATAAAGCAGAATGAGGTGCTTGTGTAGGAATTTAACAGACACTGGCATGGAATGGTTTTCATACTCAGAGACTCAGAGACAAAAAACTGCAGTGGACTCTTATTTTCTTCCAGAGCTGCATATGTACTGGTACTGAGCTGAGAAAAACATAAAAGGTCTGTACTGTCAGTACAGATTGCCTTTTGTTTTATTGGCTGTTTGTGTGTTGTGATAAAATGCTAATTTTGACAATGTTAATTACAAACCATCCAAAATTATGGTCTGTGTGTGCGCAAATCACATTAATTATAACACATCACAATGGTGTAATTTACCCTGCAACATTCTAAAACAGTTTTATCAGTATTCAAATATATCTTTATTTGTATGAATGACACTAATGGTATCACAGTCAACTTACCGATCACATCTTGAATAGTTAGATGCCGGAAGCCATTTTTTCCCTATATACTCCTCATGTTCATTTTCTTTGTCGAGGAGGGTGCATGCATATCCCTCCAAACACAGTCGCGAAGGTCCACCCCACCCTTTGTGATCCAGTGTGTTCACCTGAAATTATATTCCGGCATAAGTATTATGTCAGCATTGCTTAAATAAGCAACCTATAGAATTGTTTTATCACTAAAAAGATGCTTTTTACAAAAAAACTGAACTCTATTTGAAATTGGTGCTATGTGGCCCATAGAAACGACTGTCGTCTTCCCTTTTGTCTAAAAGAAAGATAATCTACATCTAGGGGTGGGCAATAAAACTAAAATCTTCTATCACGATAGAAGCAATTTTCTACCTCGATAACAGTATATATCACAATATAGCAATTTGTGTCTGGAAACACAAAGAAACTGTTTTATATAATGTCATTTTATTTAAACTGTGAATTGCAGCATTACTTACATTAAAAAACAACCATACTGTTTACTGCAATGTATTGTATGTTTAATGTATTTTTCTCAGAAGAACAGGTGCTAACATAGTGCCTGACAGTATACCAGCTAAAAAAGGTTTTTAAAAAAAGACAGTTCACGCCTCCGTGGTTGCAGGAACCCTATATAATATATAATTATATAATATTATATAATTATATTATACAGTAATCCCATATGTATAATATAATTACATTATATTATACAGTAATCCCATATTTCTTTTGTAAGAAATTCTGCTACATTTCCATATAAAATGTATCTAAAAATGTAGAAAGTGCGTCTTGAAATGGTGAAATACCTCTGAATTTAGAGGCGTGAGGTTACACACACACAGGGGCGCAGACACCCTTTCTCTCTCTCTGAGACACGGAGCAGAGACAGAAAAAGCTAGCGGTTTTAAGCGTTTTCCTGCTGGATCAATAAAGTTTTCTCATTCTGATGACTTCTTTCTCCCATCTGCTGCCATCTGAAGCATCTGTGGGGCGCCTTATAGTCCGGAAATTATGGTACCTAACCTGCAACGTCTCGTGATCTCAATCGCGATTAAGACAGATAGACCAAAATCTCTATCGGGTGACAAATTTCTACTGGTTAATTGTGTCTACCGGTATATCGCCCACCCCTATCTACAACAAGCACAATGCAATGTACTGCACCATGTACCTTTTTGAATCTGGAAAACAAATTAAAAGAAAATATGATAACTTACCAACTGTCTTTGTAGGTCAGGTCAGGGCTGCTTTTCAGATGTTCTTCCATGGTGTGAAGAGATCCCCTAATAGTAACAGACTTGGATCTAGGCCTATCTCTGCCTCATCGGCTGCTTTCATCCCCTGCAGGGTCTTATAGATGATTCTTAGGCGCTCCATTATCATTTCCTGCTTCGTTAATATATTGTGCAGCAGGGCTGAGAAGACAATAAGCGACATTAAATCAGAATAGAGAACAAAAACAAAAATATTTAAACCAACAACAAAGCAAGTATTTGTCCTTCAATTTGAAACAAAGAATATAAATAAGTTGTTCATCAAATATAACAATATCACATTAATAGTTGATGAAATGTCAATGACAGGTCACTGTGAAACTTTAAGGTGTTTGAGCTTTTATAATACTAATTTCAAACATTGGCACTATAGAGCTCTGCATTGGGAGCGGGATTGGGCGGGTGTGGGACGAGATTTGAGCGGGACAAGGTTGGGCGGGAACGGGTAAAAAAAAAAGTCCCGCGCAGATTTCTACATGACCTGACCTTACACACTCATGCTGAAATGTCGCCTGAAGTATGTAGTTCAAGATGATGAATAGCAAATGCATATCATTGCTTTTACAAGTAAATCCACATAAAATTGCAAGGGTCAACGCTGTTTTTTTTTCAAGCTACGAGAACGCAAATAGAAGAGTTCAGTTTGGTCTCGTGGCCACAAAGGCAGTCAGTGCTAAAACCAACACATTTATAGCTAGCTAGCTACAAGTGTGACTTCTTTGAAGTCACTGAACTTGAAAAATGCTTATCTTAACATCCTCTTATTAATGTATTTAATGACCCTTTTAATTATGTTAGTGAATTCTCGAGATTTAAATACGCTAGCTCCCATTATTGACATTACCGCAAATCCCGACAGACTAAAGATTTAAAACAAAGTTGCTCTTGATATAAAAGCAACAGAAGTACACTAAACATGATTATATTACAGAAATTCCTGATAAATAAAAAAAATGTCTTCAGTTATGGAAATGTTTGTGTATATTTTGCAAAAGAAAAGTACAGTCAAACCTTTTTTTAAATTAAGTCTGAAATGTAACAAGATGTGGAAAATGTGAAGGGGTGTGAATACTTTCTGGTGCTACTGTATCTTAGGTACTATTCTAAGGATTTGATCTTTTTCAGCTCAAATATATCTGTGATATATATCTGAATTGTTTTATTTCTGTTTATCTTACAGAAAGTAATGATCACCTGCAAGTCTTCTTGTCCTACTGCCCACCTACATACACAGTCAAAATTTACTTCCACAACTTCATAAATAGAGGCCTCTGTGAGGGGATTTCCATGGGCTCAGAGAGGAATATGTGACACTGCTGATCAAAGGAGAAGTTTAATTCTTCTGAAACCCAAGTCTTCAGAAAACGTTCTCTGCTAACCTTCTCATCAACGCATCATCTCACAGATAAACACAAAAAAGAACACATACATACAGTAGAGAAAATATATAACTGCTCAGAGTGTGGGAAATGTTTTAACCAACTAATTAATCTGCAAACTCACCAGCACATTCACACTAAAGAGAAACTATATCACTTCTCAGAGTGTGGAAAGAGTTTTATAGAGATGGACACCCTCAAACAACACCAGCACATTCACACTGGAGAGAAACCGTATCAGTGCTCAGCGTGTGGGAAGAGTTTTAGACATCAAAGTGTTCTAAAAACACACCAGCGCATTCACACTGGAGAGAAACCATATCAGTGCTCAGCGTGTGGACAGAGTTTTAGACGGAAAACTCACCTCAAATCACACCAGCGCATTCACACTGGTGAGAAACCGTATCAGTGCTCAGAGTGTGGAAAGAGTTTTAGTGAGATGCATGGTCTCAAATCACACCAGCGCATTCACACTGGCGAGAAACCGTATCAGTGCTCAGAGTGTGGAAAGAGTTTTAGTGAGATACGTGCTCTAAAAATACACCAGCGCATTCACACTGGAGAGAAACCGTATCAGTGCTCAGAGTGTGGACAGAGTTTTAGTCAGATGCATGGTCTCAAATCACACGAGCGCATTCACACTGGAGAGAAACCGTATCAGTGCTCAGAGTGTGGAAAGAGTTTTAGTGAGATGGGTGCTCTAAAAATACACCAGCGCATTCACACTGGAGAGAAACCTTATCAGTGCTCAGAGTGTGGACAGAGTTTTAGACGGAAAAGTAGCCTGAAATCACACCAGCACATTCACACTGGAGAGAAACCTTATCAGTGCCCAGAGTGTGGACAGAGTTTTAGACATCAACATACTCTAAAAAAACACCAGCGCATTCACACTGGACAGAAACCCTATCAGTGCTCAGAGTGTGGACAGTGTTTTAATCAGAGGAGTCAACTTAAATCACACCAGCACATACACACTGGAGAGAAACCGTATAAGTGCTCATGTGGACAGAGTTTTAGACATCAATATTCTCTACAAACACACCAGCGCATTCACACTGGAGAGAAACCGTATCAGTGCTCAGAGTGTGGGAAGAGTTTTAAAGATAACAATGGTCTCAGATCACACCAGCACATTCACACTGGAAAGAAACCTTATAATTGCTTAAAGTGTGGATGTGGTTTCTGTAGAAAGAGTAGTCTCCAAAAACATCAGAGCAGAAACTGTATCACTCTTTAGAGTGTGGAAAGAGCTTCCTATATGAAAATTCAGGATGCCCAGATCAGAGATGGGGACTCGAGGCGCTCTTAAGTCGTACAAAGAAAGACTTGACTTGAGATTTGACTCGAACTTGGGTCTTGTGACTCCTGAGTCATAACTCGTAAACAATGTTTCTCACACTCTTTCCAACGACCCCTCCTTTGCCATAATAACCCCCTGAAAACCATTCACCTCACCCTGGTGAAGTTTCACATTTAGAGTGCAACATATAGTTTTCATATTTAAAATTTAGATTTAAGATTATTTAAGACAAATCCTCAGTGTTGGTGAGGGCATATAACAGCATGCAGTCCAGCCCCCTGCTAAGTAACAGCCCATTGTAATCGTGGGGCATGGCCAGTTAACATATCTTCTAAACATTTAGAGCTCAACATTTACAATTCGCCATTTGTAAAAATTGACACTCAAAAACTTTGAGACTCGAGCACAAAGGACTTGGACTCGAGCACAAAGACTTGGTAAAAATGACTTGTGAACATCTCTGGCACAGATATATCAATATGGAGCGGAAAAAATTGTGGGGCTGTCAGATTGCTTTTGGTGTCTGTGTGGGTTTCCACTCAGAGCTGTTTTCTCCCCATGGTCCAAAGACCTTTTTTCTATGTATATTGTGAATATTATGCCTGTGAACAGCCTAGCAAGTGATCTTGACTGTTTTGAAAACTTCTGTAATCTTTTTCAACTAATGCAGTTTGCATGTCAATTATTTTGTGTGGCTAGTTTGAAAAATATTTAAATGTATTAATTTTGTATCACATGTTTCTTTTTAGGTGGTGCTGATTTGATCAGAACATAGTTTAAAAATACTTTTTATTTTATGCATGTTTCATTGTTTGCTTAACCAAGTTTACAGAAAAACGAAAATGATTGACAAAAAAAACAAACCCTGTAACCAAAACAATACATATTTAAAAACCTTTCAAGTTATCATTTAAGCTTCATTGTGGCATGTGTGAAATAACTTTTTTTACAACTTTTTTTGCAAGCAGATCTATGGGTAAACTGGATACAGTCGAGACCTCTATGTCAGACTTTTTCAGACATGGTGAGCTAAGATGGTAAGCAATCATCATCTGATGTTTTGAGGCTAATGAGAGGGGCACATTCTTGAAGCAACTTGTGTGTCCTCAAATTGTATTGTCCACTGACTGACAAGTGGGCCAGTCAACCTAATCATCTGCGGGTGGGGCTCCAAATTATGGTGTTTTGGCAGCAAATTGATGTAAGGGCACAGCTCTTAGTATCACATCCTGTGCTCCATGATTTTACTTTCAAGAAATGCCAAAGACACGTCATTATGTACAGGGGCCACGATACGCTGTGATGTCCTTCACATCCATAAAACCAAACAAACCATGCAGGCTCACCATCAGGTACATGTTTATTTGTCAGACCATTTTTATGGAAACTTCAGTATGGCTTTATTCAGATGAGGTAATGTGAAATGTTTTTTAGATATCAGCACAGTTAGGCAGTGAGCTAGCTCTATAGGTATTATACCCTCAAAAAGATTGTGGGTAAAATCAAGTGGATAGCTAAAAATGACATGAAAATGAGATTTTTTGTGAACACACATTTACTTTTCACTCCACAAAAACTTGGCTGTGTCTTGGGCTTGTATAAGATGAGTTTGATGAAGATCCTTGGTTCTTAGATTGAAAGCACCAGATGCGACAGAATAGGGCTGAATATCACTTCTCCTTCTTGTGCAAAATCTGCCAAAGTATTCCGTGGAAAAACTTTGCACAAATCCTATGCAAAACGCTATGAGCTCCAAGGTTGTCTACGACAATACTCAATACTGTACCTTAAACTGACTCGCCTAAAAGTGGGACAAAAATACCCAGCTCCTCTAGAGTTTTCAGACCATGAAAAAGCGGCTCAAGGATTTGTTCATAACTATATAACAATATAATATTGCTGAATAGATTGAAGACAATGAAGAATGAGACCCTGGAGGCAAGTTGGATAATATCCAATAAGCGGTTTCTTTCTTGAGGTACCAAAGGGGGTTGCAGATTTCAAAGTCATCTACATATAAATGTATGATAATCCTTGGCCTTTCACCTACAAGAAAAGCATTTCCTTTAAATTTGAAACCATCTTTTAAAGACTTGTACTCATCCAATACTCTAGAATGTGTTTCCTGCTGTTTTTGATGAGCCTTAACAATTTGGTCAGCCATCTCCCTTCTACTTAAAAGCTGCTCTAAGGATTTTAATATTGGAATATTCAATATTCAACTGGCAGATATGCAGTACTAAAAGGACCCCCTTTATTTATGGAGCTTTGCACAGGGCCTTTGGAAGAAATTGCCTTTACAATTTCTTTAACAACACTTTCATCAACGGGGAGGCCTCTCTCATTAAAGATGCTACTCAGTATGGCAGAAGATAAAGGAGCAGGTGCAAAGCAAATCAAATGATGAAGTTCCCCTAAGAACTCAACAGCTTTGCTTGGAACATAGACAAAATGCTCTAGCTTCAGTAAGGCAGCAGCAAACCTTTGCTCTATCACCTTCTGTAAATGCTCAGTGTTTGATGAAACAGCAATATCTGGCTCAGGGTGTACACACACTTCACTATTAACTGCCAATTCATCTGGAGACTGTCAGTGCAGCCGCTCCAGGTTTAAAATCAGCGAAAATATGGTAGCAGTGTTTTCGGTTTCTGTGTCATTTAAATGTACAATAGCTGTTTGATTTGAAGTTACAGCCTAAAAACATACAAGTGACTGTCTCATTTCTTTTGAGATGTGCATTTATATGAGAAAAATACATTCATACAATTTCCCTGAATGCTGCAACATGCAATTGAAGCAAGCACAGGTAACCCTCAGGAAATGTTTTAGTATCTGCTTATTTCACACATTTGTCAGCACTGCTCAACGAACATGGCCAAACCGAAACTTATTAAACCGACAAAAATGCTCATGTACCGCAGAAGCATTAAGAACACACTGCCAATCAACTTCCGCTACGTGGTCAACTACGTTTTTTGCCCATTATTAGTTCACCATCTGGGTACTTTGCACTGAAACATAGTGTTCGAAGTGTGCAAGTGCGCGATTTCGGACAAACCGCCTCAGTCACCGGACGACTGCCCATAATGGTTAAAAAGAGACAGTCTGTTATTCTGCGAAACCATTCTCCCAAATATAGAACAGAATATAATATAATAGAGTGCCTTTTATTGTCACTACACATGTGCAAAAAAACAAAACAAAAAAAAAAAAAAAAAATATATCTCTGTATGTATGTGTGTTTTTTTTTAATTTATTTTTCCTAAA
>JBBPCY010072888.1:0-10686 GCA_037974405.1 Brachyalestes nurse
CTGGCTGTGTAATGAGCTAATTGAGCGTCATGAGCTACATTTAGATTGCCAAATCCATATTTCCAGTTATTTTGGTGGGAATAACTTAAAAGCAATGCAATAGTAGTGTAATGCCTTACATTTTAAATACAGTAATATTGTACAGTAATATTGTAATGTAACGAATTACTTTGAAATGACAGTAACAAGTAATAAATAACGCATAACAGTTTTGTAACTTGCCCAACACTGCAGATAACCAAAACAAATCAGTTTCAACCTACCAAGATGCGCTATTTTTTGGAAAATTCTATCCCCACAGAGTAAAAAGTGAAAGGGAAATGACTACAGCCAGTAATCTGCCACTGTTATTTTTGGCATGGGTATCTTTTGTAACATCTTCTTAAACTGTTTCATTCCTGTAGCCATGGACATGCCTTTGGAGCTGACTGCCCTAAACGTCACCCCTCAGGGGGCACTGCTCCGCTGGACCCCTCCACTCTCCAATGTGGACAACTATGTGCTGACCCTCACCCGCAATCAAAGTAAGTGGATATAAGCATCCTGAGAGAAACAATTAAAGAGAGTAATGTGTATTCTTTTTTTAATAAGTAAATGTTTTTGACTGATTCAATGACCAGATTTAAGATAAGACACAGTTAAGTTAGTGATACAGCTAGCACAATGTAAAAATGTACCTCTTTATTACACCTACAGTAGAAAATAAACTGTCCTGATTTTTTTTTTGTTAAGAGTGTGTTTATTAATGTGTGTTTATGTAATAGCTAGATTGATTTTGTGCCAAGAACTGTTGCGTAATTAAATAAAAAGTGCAAAATAAATTATGTATCAAGTAAAATTGCAGGGTTAAAGACACAATTATATGCCTACTCAAGACTGGATGTTGAGTGTCTTCAGCATTGTGTGTGCTGCAGGCTAATATAAAGCAAAAGCTTTAAGCAACATGCAATTTGTATCAAATTATGTGGAGACCACTATCTTTAACTTCTTATGGCATTGTTCATTGCAGGATGAGCCATAATGATTATGTTTTCTCCCCCTAGTCACAGCAGACACCTTGTTAGTGGAAGGGAATAAGCAGGAATATCAGCTGAGTCAGCTGGTTCCCAGCACTTCTTACTCAGTAGCTCTCTATGCCACCAAGGGCCCTCTCACCAGTGGCACTGTCATCTCCAACTTCGTCACACGTAAGTACAGTGCCGCCTTAGCTCCTTGAAACCCCTGTTTAATTATGTTAATAATCTGAAATGGCTAGCAACTCAAATGGAAATCTTAAAAGTATCTCCGTTATACAAAAGATACAAGGACTTGATTTTCCAGTCAGATACAATGTATAGCATTTTTTACAGATACAAGGTTCCATTTATCTGTGACTCGTTACATTGAGGAGTGAGGACTGTCCGTGATGATAGAAGAAAGAATTTGGGTTATCGTTCAAAAAGCATTTGCTAAGGTATAGGACTGTGGCTAGGTGGCAAGAGACTAAAAAGTATCCATTTAGATTAGACTAGCAAACAAACAATGCAGAAAGAACTGATGTCACACTAAGCCATTTAGTGAGAGTATTAGAATAGTACAGAGAAATAAATGATTATTAAAGTCGTTAGTTACAGTCATTTTCTTTTCTAAGCCTTCTTATCCAGAAATGGTTGACCACTCAAATGAATGTAACCAGGTTTGAAATGATTGGGTTGATATGGTTGATATTTTCAGTTTTGTTCTCTTATTGCATAAATCTTTTTCATTTTTTACCCAGTTTTCTCCCAAATTTGAGTATTTTCCAGTTCCACACACTATAGCAGAAACTCCCTAATTGACACAATTCTACCAACAATGGGAGAGTGAAGGCTAGAATGTGCTTCCTGATCTGCAGCTTTTTGCTCCTCTGTTACATCAATTAACTGATGCATGTGTTAGCTAGCACCACACTGAACATTTTGGGGGTTCTCTGGAACACCTGGGCATGGACGTCTGTGGCTTCACCAGGGATAAAATTCACAACTTCTTGATGCACAGACAGTTGTCCCACTCATATTACAATACATTCATTTGGCAGGTGCTTTTATCCAGAGCGACTTACAATTTCAGGAAACACTCAAGTTTCAGGACAGTGTGAGAAGCAGAGGAGAGTTCTAAAGTCTTTATGCAGGGAGTAGTACAAGACAATGGATAGTGCATCAGGAGAGGGGATGCTCTGAAAAGAGTCTTCAGGAGGTTTTTGAAGACAGAGAGGGATTCTGCTGCTTTGGTAGTTTTTGGTTGCTCTTTCCAACAGCTGGGAACCACAAAAGAGAAGAGTCTGGACTGGGTTTGCCTTGGGTGTGTATGGCAGAGCCAGACAATGTTCCTTGGAAGAGTGTAGAGACTGAGTAGGACCGTAAGTCTGAATGATAGGATCAAGATAGCTGGGTGCAGACCAAGATGGCACCCTGTAGCCAAAAGTTAGTCATTTTATATTAATTCGGGTAGCCATGGGTATCCAGTGGAAGCCAATTAGCAGTGGCAAAACCTGTTAAAATAAAGTGCTGTTTATTTTTGCTGCAATTCAGTAAAGCGGTTTGGTGCTTAACCTCGACCCAGCAGCCTTCCCCTAAAACCTTTATTAAGTTGAATTGTTTAGAGGAAATTGATTTGCACATAAAAGTGTCACGAGCCAAGACCCCAGCACTGACTGAATCTTGATATGGAATCACCTGACAGTGGTTCACTGGGTTCAGTCGACATCAAACAGCTTTCCTCTTTTTCACTTCTTTTTCCCTTCTCTCCACATTTGATGCTGGTTTAATTTGGAAACATTTATGCTCCAATACCACATGGGGTTTAGATGCTGCAATGCTCTGATAAAATGTAACAACGCTTAATGGTCCTCAAAGCAACAGGGAAAAAAGTGCAACAGAGGGAGAACAAAATGTTCCATAATAGACAGATTCTCCTCATGGGGGTGTTGAGGTGTCAGATATGTCATTTTGGCATTTATCGAGGAGCTTATGAGAGCTTAGTAGATAATTAAGATGAAAACAGAAGACAGTTTTTCTGCCTCCCTTTGGAGGCGAGTGCTGCTTGTCTTCAGTGTTTGGATTACAGTACTGCTTTAATAGCTATAGAGATGGAGCTGTGGGTGTGAATATGAACGTTTTCAAGTAGTGGCATCATCTGCTGTCTCTCATGGCCAGATTTTTGCTCCATTGGACAACATCATTAATTTATGTTCTAAGACATTAAGTGGATTCTAATGTGTCTGTAAAGGAAAGGTATTACATTTTTTATAAGTATGTTAATCCTGAGACTATAATCAGCCCTACCCTGTTTGGTGATTCCCTGAATATGCCCTGAAATATTGACAATGATACAGATCAATAAACATATTCAAAAACCTTTTCACACTAAGGCAAAGCCAAGGCTGTCACAATCAATGTATGAGTAATCTAGCAGTCATTCTGAGGATTAGTTAAGTAATCTGTGCCCCCCCCCCCTTTTTTTGCAGTTTTACAGTGAATCTAACTTTAAGCTTGAAGTTGAATTAGGCCTCCAGCAATTAGTTGACAACGTTGGAGTACATTCCATTCATTTTATTGGATGTTAATATTCCGTATAATATTCACTGTTCTGCTGCTGTTTCAGTGCACTGCGAGATAATAATTTCTGGCAATAATATAATTTTAAATAACCGTAGTTGTAGTGAGAGAACTCCAAAAAGCAAGATATGTGCATATATGTGCATATTCACTGAGCTCCACATGAAACAGTATTTGACAAATTATTGATGTTAAAATTATTTAGAAATGATTAAAATGATCATCTAAAACTTTTCTAGGTATGTGTTGCTCTTATTATGAAAATGTATTTACTGATGCCACTTTTCCAACATCAAATGTTTTTTTAAGATTCATGAAAAAAAAGTGCTAAAATGAGACAGTTTCATTTAGATATAATATCTTGATGTTTGAATTCTGAATAAATTCTATAGTAAAATTCTGATCCTCACCTGATTTAGGGTTAAGTTTAGATTTGGGTTATAATTAGGGCTAGGGTTAGGGAAAAGTGTGAGTTTATTACATTGATTTAAAGGTACTGGATTTCAAGTATTTTGTCATTTTGTCAAACATCCACTTAATTGTTTTTAGACCCAGGGTGATATCTTGAAATCAAATCAAGTAAAAAATAAGGCCAATTGGGCCTGCCACTCTTCTATTGTCGTTTTGATGGCAAGCAGTTTGCAGGTACGGATGTCATATTACAGCAGTAATAGTACTCATATTCATTCAAATGCCATACACTAGCATTTAAAGGCTTAGAATCACTTGCCATGTGATGTGGGTTTATACATTGCCCTGACTGTCCAGGGTGTTTTTCCACCATTTGCACTGTAACTACTGGCATCGGCTCCAGCACCCCACATGACAGGATCAGATAATGGATGGATGGATGGATTTAAATATTACAAGTTCTTGCCATGTCACTCATAAAAAGCATCCCAGTCATTAGTTTCCAGACAGTCCTGCAGAACTGCACTGGCCTTTTTTGACCACTCACTATCCTGACAGAGATTGGCTGCTTCTTCCCCAGTGGTTTGTAGGTATGGGGTAAGGTTGCTGTCAAAAAAGATGTGCGTGCGCAAGTAAAGATGTGCATGCATAAGTAAACATTTGTGCAAATTAGTCTATAGTTGTAAATGAATTAAAACTCTTGAACAAGTCAAACCATGTATAAAATATGTAGTGGTTGATTTCATTCTGTGTCTGTAGCGTTTTCCATCTTGGCGCCATGAATTTAAACGCCTGCGCAGTTTATAGAATCAATGTATCTTCTGCTCAATACAGAATGCCTGTGTGAGCCGTGACGTATTTTTGACAGTAATGTCACGAATGTTAAGTAGTATTCGTAATGAGGAAACCGCAACCATAAAATTGCACTTCATATTTGTAATCTTTTAAACTCGTAACTTTTTTAAATCATATTCTGGCAGATAAAATACACAGTACATAATGTATAAATGGTTTGACTTGTACAAGAGTTTACAAAATGTTCATTAATTCACACCTATAGACTAATATGCACAAATATTTACTTACGCACGCACATCTTTACTTGTGCGCACACACAATTTTTGACAGTGACCTTACCCCATAGGTCGTTGGGTAGGAAGTTCACCAGAATGTGCTTGGATGGCTGTGTGCGTGTGACATAAGCATGCAGCAAGTCCAGTGTCTTTTTTTGTCTTGTGAAACAGCACACAAACTGTGTGAAGGTGTCCAGTTCTAAGAGATGTGGTTGAAGTCTCCCGAGATGAGAATGCCTCGTCTGGAGTCTCGTGGACGCAGGGTGAATATCATGTTGTCACGTTGGCCGATAGTTGAATGTAAACAACAATGGTGATCACATGTAAGAAGATGCATTATTTAAGCACAAAGTAAGCAGAGTGGCACCATTACTCATTACACAAAAATTGCATCAAAACACACCAAAAGGCAGCAATGTCCAGGAGTCAGGAATACACTCATGTAGCCATGTCTCATAAAAGCACAAACTGTTCTTAGTGCCATAAGTTTGTCCCATGATAACAGAGAAGGCATTTGGCTTGTGTTGTCTCCTTCTCTTCTGCTCACCGTATTGTTGCCCATTCCTCGCTGTTCTTCTTCCTCTACCTTTTGCTTCTCCACAACATCCCCTTTTCGCTTTTCCCCTCCTTATTTCAGAGGAATGGTCTGAGAGGTGTTTTTGTGCTTTCATGTGTCATTAGCTGCGTTAACATTAGCAGTGTACGGTCACCCTAAACAATCAGCAGAAATGCAGTAATAACTGTCAAACCTCATGGTTAGAGAAGGCACAGCGTTATAATACTAAATATACTAAATTACTGTTGTGAATAAAACATCGATAAAAACACTAAAATATAAAGACGGGACACAGAGCAGTTGTAAACATGCCACTGCAGGCGCACTCCTGTATCGTCTGTTATCTGCAACCAAAATAATTAATTGCAGTATTGAAAACAAAGGGGGAAAAATACAAAAGTAGGGGTGGAAATGTTGCCATGTCCAGTTGTTTTGTTGCTCTTGTGTTTTTCTTTTGTCTGATCTGCACTTGTGGTCATTTGTTGTTCTGTTTCTGTTCTTGTGTTGCACCATGGTCCTGGAAGCATGAGAAAGTTGCATGAGCATGAGACCTGACAATTTCTTTCTAACAGCTTTTGGACCTAGAAGAAGGACCTCTGTTTTTTCTGTGCAAGAGAAGATTATGTGACATTCATATCTTTAACATCCTCAGTCTTATTTAATTTCTGTTTATCACAGGCCTGTTTTGGTGCTGTGATGAAGCTGGAAGCCAGATTAGAATTTTTCATATATGCAATTCTTATGCAGTAGAGAACATAACTTTTGGGATAAAAATGATAGAAAAGGTCAGTAATTTGCGTGCTCGCACGGATCAGTTTTTTAACAGAGGCTAAATAACTGCTAGCTTAAATGCTTTTGGTAAATAACCAGTACTAAATGAGGAGTTTAGTACTGAAAGAAGAGGCTTGATTAAGAAGAGACCTCTTTAAGCAGACTTGTAAGAACAGAATCAAGGGTACAGGTGGAAGATTTTGATGAGAGAATAATTATAGTGAGTTCTTTTTGCTGTACTGAATTAAAAGATGCCAGTCTCTCTAATACAATTAGATTTTTAACAATATCTGCAATTGTTGTATCAGGCAGCAGACATGGTGGAGTAAAACTTTAAATTTCTTGTCTAATTACTTTCATTTTATTGTTAAAAATGTCCTTAAAATTATAACTACTATAGTTTGCAGGTACCTATGATTCTGTACCTTACCCGTTCCAAGTTAGTTTAGAAATTGTACTAAATAGAAATCTGGGATTAGATCAATGAGAGATAATGGATATGGTGATCGTGCAACAGTAAGTGCTCTGCTGTAGTCTCTAAGGCTCTCCTTCCAGGTGGAGTGGAAAGATTCCACCTTGGTTACATGCCACTTACGCTGTAGTTTTAGAAAGTTTTTCTTGAAAGCACGTGTTTGTTCATAATGCAGAGGAGCAAACTTTTTCTCTCTGACTCTTTTACGTCTTAGAGGTGTGACATTGTTTAATGTGGATTGAAGAGAGTTCTCTAAGCATTCAACAAGGTTATCCAAGTCTGCTACACCAGCTGGAGAGCCAGCTGAGATTGATACATCTGGGAGGCTTTTAGTAAAACTAAGAACTGTGGAAAATGTTATTGTTCGACTTATATAAAAAGCAAGGGGGTGTGCTTACATTATGATTAAGATGAAGGGCATAATGAGGTAGTGGTCTGAGATTATTGAGGTCTGGTCTCAGGAAAGTTCGCAGAGCTCACTGAAGGATCATAAACACATGAAGCATCAAATAATTAATCACACTGGGTAGACTAATGAACCACCGCTTTCATTGGCAAATTTAGGGTTTCTTGCCTGCTTTCACATTTCTCTGCGCACTGACAGTTGTTACCATGGAAACTGGGTGGGTGGATGCTGCTGCAGCATTGGATAAATAGGCTGTAGATTGAACTTGAGAAGTTTCGGCAAACACTCAGGGTATAACAGCTATACACAGATTGTCTATTCAATTCAATTGTATTTATATAATGTTTTTAACTACCAAGGTTGTCACAAAGCAGCTTTACAAATCCAGGTCCAAGCCCCTAGTGAGCAAGACAAGGCAACAGAGGTGAGAAAAAACTGCCTAAGCTGGAGGAAGAAACATCAGGAGGAACTAAGACTCAAAAGGGGAACCCATCATCCTCTGGTTGACCCAGACAGAAAGAGAGATTACTAATGGAGATAACTAACAGGAGAAGGCCTTTGTGTACAGACTTAATATCTGATAGACAGATTGGCCATCTATGGCTAACATAGTTGGTACAGTTAAGAGTCAGTAGAAGTAGATTTTGTTGGAGGAGTAGCTGAAAGCCTTAAATCCACAACAAGAGGATCAAGAATCGTCACAAGAGCTATAAATAGCAGTTGCCCTCGGATGGGGGAGGACTGTGAGAGGAGTCAAAAGCAGCCGAATCAGTCGAGCATATTTTGGCATGGGGTCCCAGTGACTGCAGACCCGGAAGGTGGTGACTTGGGGCCCCAAAGGTGATCAGTTGGGCTAGAAAAATGTTCAGTGGTTCCGCTCAGAGAAAACATAGAACAGAGTTAGTTCTGCTTAAGTTTACGGGGTAAAGTTTATGACTGTAAATAGTGCAAGTTGAGATTCCGGGCATACCTTGCTATAGCAGCCTAGTAGTGTTGCGGGGGTCAGCTTTTTTAAACACCCGCCCCAACCCGACCCCTCAGGAGATCCAAACCGCCCCACCCAACCCGCAAAAATATGCGTGACCCGACCCGACCCGAGGAAAAAAACAAAAATCTCGAACCCCATTTACAATCAATAATGAAATGCGTTTTGTAACGTTTTGTCCCGCCCGCCCACACCCGCAATATTTTAAAAATGTCTGCCCTAAAACCGCTCGCACCCGCGGGTCACCTGCATCATTACAGCCTAGCTAGAACGGGCAGAGCTGAGGGGTGAGCTAGACATGAGAACATCCTGAGACACCGCTGTTACCCCACTACCAGCTTTTGGACATAAAAGAAGGACCTCTGTTTTATCTACATTAATCAAGAGAAATTTACGTGATGCCCAGTCTTTTATATCTTTAATGCAGTCCTCAATCTAATCTTAAAGTTTGCGATCATAGAACACAGAGGTTTTTTTTGCAGCACAGGTTCAAAAAAGAAGAATTCGAGACTCGAGACATTTATCATGCATGCGCAAGCACAGATCTGTGCGTAAAGCGTGCGTATGATCATTTCTGCACAATGTGTGGAATTTGTACTTGTGCTTACAAATGTGCATAAATATACGCACACCTCTGACCACGCGTACGCACTACACCCAGTGGTAGAATTGCGAAACTGCATGTTCGAACATCGCAACAATGTGACCATCTATTTTGAATGTCATTTGACTCATAATTACTAAATTTATTAATTAGCGAAATTAACATAAGTGATGCGTATAAAGCATATGTGGGACATGTGTTCCAAAAGTTAACATGGCTCATCTTACACTGCTTCAAGCTTTAGCAAACCGTGCACGCCACAGGGAGCAAGTATTTAGACAGCAAGTGTTCAGAGAGTGAGTGTTCAGAGAGCAAGTATCCAGGGAGCGAGTATTCAGAGAGTGACTATTCAGGGAGTGCGCTGATTTGTTTGCTGAAAGTACATAATGGCTTATGACTAGGTAACGCTTTCCAAGACAAATTTGCTCGATTTGTGTCATGATTTGGGACCTAAGCTACAGCATGAAACAAAACGCACAAAAGCCATACCTGTTCATATCCAGGTAGCCTGCTCTCCACCCTGGGGTTTTTGGCTACCTGCACGTTCCAGTGTGAGGCGATAGAGCCGGCATTTCTCAGCCATCTATGAGTGTTGGATCCAATAATCTCAAATTATATTCAGTTTTCTTACACAAGTCCGGCACAAGTGGAAGTTAAGCGGGGATTTCATGCATTGCTGACTTTCCTAATGTTATAGTGTTATATAGTGTAGGAGCAGTAGACTGCACCCACATAACGATAAAAGCACCATCCCAGAACGAATATAATAACGTGAATAGGAAGGGGTTTCATTCCCAGCTTCTACTTGTAACAAGCACTTCAATCTCAGTCTCTGAATTGTTTCTTTTCTTTGCGCGGTTCTTCCTTATTCCAGCAAGAAATGTTTACAATATCCACACGGTTATTGTATTTCTGAACTGCTGACATTTTGCACACAGCAGCATACACTCACCACAACTACAGGACTCTCACAATGTCACTTTAAACAATGCCACTTTAAACCCTCACTGCATAGTTTTGCACTCCACATTCTCCTCACTACATCCTTTTGCACTAGATGCACTAGACATGCTATTAATACTTGTAAATATTAAACTCTTTCAATACTTGTGTTAGGTCGGGGTCAGTACTAGAGGGTGGTCGCTAGGGGCCACCCTTGATTTATGTATGCATTTTGAGTTAGATTTGTATTCTGAGTTTGCTTTGTGCTTTTATTTTGATGTTCGTGCGTTTCTAAGTTATTAGTCACAGCTAGGGGTTGTTAAGGGTTTGCTTTGGTTTAAGTTTGGGGTTTTTCATGTTTCTGTTTGGGTGATTATGTTCAGATGTGTTTAGTTAGAGTTAAGTGCTTGTGTTTGTTTATTGGTTCTTTGGGGGTTTTGTATTTAGTATAAAAGGGGTTTTGGTTCAGTTACGGGTGTGGGTTCACTGTTGTTTTTGAGCTGTTGTTTTGTCCTGTTGTGTTGGAGAATATCTGAGTTTTGAGAAATAGCATCGGCCCTCGAGCCTGTTTGTTTTTTAGTATGTGTTTGAAATAAACAAGAAAGCAAAGAATGGAAGCCTGTCTCTGTGACCCCTGCTTCAAAGCAGCACGCATCGACACGACAAATACAAGCCTACAATGGTCATGACATTTTTATCACTGACTGAACACAAACCTATGAATTAGGTTACAGTATGACAGTTGTAACTTATTGAACACAAACCAATGACATTGGTTACAATGTCACAACTGGTTACAAATGACAGTTTTAAATATTACTGAACATAAACCAATGTCTAAGGTAACAACAACCATGACAATTTTGTTTATTACTGAACACAAGCCTTTCC
>JBBPCY010072889.1:0-10686 GCA_037974405.1 Brachyalestes nurse
ATACACAGAACGACTTATCCATCAATAAAGTCGAAGTCAAGTCGACAAGTAGTTTGATGACGTCATCACACAGACGCAGCGGAGGAACACAGTTGTCCAACAATAAGCCACTTTTATCTCTGTAACATTAGCCTTCGCCTTGTACTTCAGCCAAATGTCTCACATCTTTAAAAATGAAATTAACAAGCAGATATGTGATCTGCTGTTTTTCTTATCAGTCAGAGGCTTTTCTGTAAAGCTACTCAGTCCTCTGGACTGAACGACTCCCTGCAGTGCTACCATCACCCATGTTACCTAGCAAATGCCGTTTCATGCTAATTAACTAAATGATAATTAACTAAATTACGCTAAAATAAGTTACATTTCTTGAACATAATGGGCTTATCTGACAGAGCACAAAACAAAAACAGCAGCAAACAAGGACGCTGAAGCTGTGGCTAGTTGAGTGACACCTGAGGCGGGCGCGGTCAGCCAGCAGCGTGAGGAGGTATCGCTCCAGAGTGTGTTCATTCAGGGCACAGCGGAGCCAGGCACGGCCTCGGCCCAGCTCCGACCATATGTTCCGCAGAGAATAAAAACGCTGCAGCTCATGGCGGTTCAGGTGCTCCTTCACGTAGAACCAGAAAGTCAACTCTATGACACACAACAGCAGAACAGTGTTAAACAATTGCATGACTGTTACCCTCAGATTGGGAGCCTCCTTTCTTCATTCCACAACAGACTGAGATTTGATGTATAGTTAAATCTCATTTTGAGCTTGTTGGTGCAGGTCTGCAATGTATGAAAAAATTACTCCATTATAAACACGAGGCAAGCTGGAAATAATTTTCTGTTCTTAGTTGTAATGTCTCCAGATTCTCTACTGGAGGACAATAGGGGAAAACATTCCATTTAACTACCTAGGATGAAGTAACAGACTGATTATTTGTAAAGTCATGATTATTTGCAAAACAAATCTGGTAAGATTAAGATTTCAACTTTCAGTTCAGAAGCATGAAAATTGAAGGAAAATAGAGTCCCCAATTTCACTCAGGAGCACAGACTGGCGAAGATCCTGAGAAATGTGCAAGACTCTCTGTTAAGGCTCTCCCAAGGGATTTAAGAGCCCCTTTTAAACGAGGCTAGAGAGCAGCGTGGCAAGAGAAAACAAATCACAACAGTCATCAAAAAATGAAGTGAAAACATCCTAACTGCCAAGTATCTCTTGCAGTTCTAGAGTGCACCACTTTAATACTTCATACAATATATGCCTTTTTTTGGTTTTTTTTGGTTTTTTTTTACAAATTATGAAGATAATTTAAAATCAATGATATCTTAACATTTTAGAAAACAAATAGAAAGGAAAGAGAAAGGCAGGCCCAAACAGCTAAGCTCAACTGTTATATACAGTAAAACCAAGACTTCAACAATATTTCTAAGGCACCTTTTCTGATAACCTTAGTCAGGATGACCAAATGCATGACATCCAAATGAGGACATCAACAAAATCTTCCCTGCAGCGAAACTCAATCACTCTGAACTGTTGCGCTTTGATAAGTGGTATCATTCTCAGTCATGCTGTTGCTTTTCAAAAGCTTAAAAACCACACCAGGTGCTGAGAGTAAACCTCAGAGACAGGCTGTTTCTCTTTTCCGGCCTTTTTCACAATGCATGTTGCATAACCATCTGGTTTCAGAAACCGTCTCAGCACCTGCTCTCCCTGTATGGGCCTTGAGAAGCATCTGTTTCCTCTATGGACAGTCCACAGCATTACTGTTACTTTCTGTTACCAAATACACTAATGAGACACTGCCTCCCAGGAGGGAAAAGTATGACAAACTGATTATGCTAGTAGTTCATTATGACAACTTTCTCCAAAGTTTCTCACTTCACTTGTTTCTTAGATGAGTGTTCAAAAAGGCTACTTCTCTAGAGAAAGCCCTTGCAGAAGATGGTCAGAGAATATGCAAAGCTGATGGGATAAAATGATGTAAGGTGTCAACACGCTGGTACTGATTGTTTAAACATTTTTTACCCATAAAACAAATCTGTGGGTGTCTTAGCAACCGCACAAGCTGTTGTCCAAGCAAAATATTTAACATTTAGAATGTAGAAGCAACTGTCACAAGCCTATAAAATGTTTAGGGCCCCTCTCTTAATGAGCGACAGCTGGAAGCCATGATGCAGGAAAGAAGACACTTTAAAAACTTCAGCTCTTCGGCCAGACCAGCAGTTGGAAAGGTGATAAGCTCAAGAAATGAGTTCAGCTGTGCTCTTTTGCGTTTTGGTTTCCCAGCCATTGTAACACTGCCCATTTCCATGGATGGCATCCACAGCATTTATATTATGGAAGATTATAAGCACAACATTTCAAATGGCAATTCATTTTGCAATTGGCAATTCAATATTCAATCAGAGCATGTAATTTGAAAATACGTTTAGCACTTGGCAAGTCAATGTGCAGAGTGCTGATGCAATTCTTAGTTCATTTAAAAATATGTTGATTAAAAATAGAATATCTATTCACTGAATTTCTTGTTGTCATGGCCCTTTGGCCTTTTATTCAAATGGCAATTCATTTTGCAATTGTCAATTCAATATCTAATCTTCTTATTGCAATAGCGCACCCGGCCAACTGCACTGCAAACCCCCGGCCAACTGCATCTGCACCCCCAGAGATGGCGTGCAGATGCATGGCATCCTCTGCGATTGCATTGCATGGTGCCCGTAGGGACCATGGTGCCCCTAGGGATGTTGTGCTTTTGGTGTTGGGAGGAAACCGGAGTGCCCGGAGGAAACCCACGCGGTCACGGGGAGAATATGCAAACTCCACACAGAAAGACCCTCCCTGACCTGGGAGTCGAACCCAGGACCTTCTTGCTGTGAGGCAACAGCGCTAACCCCTGTGCCACCGTGCCGCCTAGGTGGAACTTTTTAAGGTGGAACGAAACCGATTGTTGCTGGGACATGGCCATCGAAAATGAAATGGAGCCATGCAGTTCTTCAAATTACTTTGGCTGGGAGAAAGTGTAGGGGTTCTTTGCAGGAACAACACAAGACTTCATGTGTGTAGCCGTAGCACTCGGCTTATCCGTTCTCATAAAACTAGCAGGCAAAATGCAGAATCTTCAACGAATCTACTGGGCGGCGTCTCGACAGATGAGGGGCAGTTCTATGCAAATTGGCCCAGTGGGAGGTCACACTAGGCCCTCCATCTAAACGGTTCATTGCGAAACGGCCTGAAACTGTGAAGAATAAACCTGGTGAGATCTCTTTATGTGAGCGTGATTTTGTGGACTTCATGAACATGTTTTTTATAGCCCATAGACCTATTATAACTAAAGTTTTGCATAATATGTCCCCTTTAAGGATTGCAGCAGCCCTTTACACAGTGAATTCCCAATTGCAAAATGTATTTTCAAATTACATGCTCAGATTGAATTTTGAATTGCCAATTGCAAAATGAATTGCCATTTGAATTTTCATGCTTATGATCTTCCATAATATATGCCCTAGCTCAAAATCAGCCACTGCATTAGCTTTTCAGCCTTAACAATTTAAGCTGTTTAAGTCAAGTGCCAGAAGGATGTAGCTGCATGTGGCTTTTGAGAATTTAATATGTAGGCTCTTATGAATATATTTCTAAAACAAAAAACAAGGACTAGTTCATTTAACATGTTTTGTATATTATGCCAATTGGTTCAAAATTGAGTGGGTGGAGCTTAATGGTTAATAAGGCCCATTGCTTGGTTTGATACAAGGTATAACATGGGCAGTCTATAGGTTTTATGGTTCAGGAGCTATAAACTAAAAGGTAAAATGCTGTGCTGTAGTACCACCTTAAGGACAGCAGAAAATATAGACATGGCATTCATGTTTCATAACATGCCTTTCGAATATGCCTGCTGAAAGTCAATTGGCTGATATTGGCCATATTGTTTAACTTATAAAAGTTGTCCACTTCTAGATAAGCTTAATTGTACTAAGTTGCAATTTGGTTTGGTTTCCATTAATAAGCAACACAAAGCAAAACAAAAAAATGTCTCTAAGGTCTAAGGCGTACAGTTCAAGAGTTGTGGATATGAACACACAGCTTCCCTGCATTGTCACCATCAAGCAAAGGTGGGCATATCTCACCTTTCCTCTAAGTGTTGTGTTTCTACAATTTTGGGTCTTTGTTCCTCATACCGTTTTTGCAGAAAATCAGGCCAAGTTTTCCCAAATGTTAAATTTAGCAAACAGAATGTGCAGAAGTGTGTCCTCTGTTAAGGATATGTACTTATTTTCAGTTAGAAAATCAACAAAATCTGTCATTTGACTAGATTGCTGCCTTATAGCTCCAGAGCACTGCAAAAGCAAAATTCAGACACCAAACATGTTTTGGCTTATAGACAAGATTTTGAGGTTAAGATGAATAACTGTGCATGTTTAGCCTGAATCGTCACTTATGAATTAAGATGAGTGCTTTTCGGAATCACACAGCTACCTGTTTCTGTCTTGCTGGTGAAGCCAGCTGCATGTTTTATGGCTGCTGCAGTGAGGGCCAGACCCCGGCTCTTCCTTAGGCCGTGCTGAAGGACTGCCTCAAACTGGGCACAGAGGCAAATCACTCTGTGAAAACACACACACACATATCAGTGAACACTCATATGAACAGACGCGTCATGGTAACACAAACCAAAACAGAAGCCAATGCTAAAGGGCAATGAAGTGGAAAAGAACAACAAAAAAAGCCAAAGTGCAAACACAAACTTCTGCTCTCTTCAGGGACAGACTCAAGCATTTCACTCAAATCTAACTTGTTAGGGCAGCAGTTCCCATCCTTAGTCCCGGAGCCCCCCCCCCCCCATCCTGTTTATTTTTCTGCTCTCTATTCCTACACACCTAGGTCAACCAAGGAAAAGCTTGGAAAAATGTGCAGAGTGGGGGATCTAGATCCTAGATGCTGGCCGTTTTTTGAGGGATTTAAATTACTTATTTACTTATATGACAAAAAAGCTCTTCTCTACTTAAACAGCATGTTGACATGTTGATACACAAAGAAAATAAAACACAAAACAAAATGAATATCTGACCTGCTGTCTGAGTCTGAGGCGATCTCCTTCCTTCCACCAAAGCGGATTTGGCACTGGGAAAGTATTCCAAAAATGAATTGAATTTAGACAAGGTTATCTAATCAATTTTATACAGCTGAACAAATTCAAATAATTTCACAGAGCATGAGTGATCTTGGAGAATTACTTAACATCAAGTCACTGCACCTGCTTAACTGCATCCAATAGTCTCTCTAGTAGGTGTTGTCTTTTCGGGTCATTCTGCTGTGTGCCTGAAAGACGCAAATTTATAGCTTATGACTATGCAATTATCCCTCCTCATAAAAGGCATTAAACCTTTCCAACTATAAATCCCTATTCTCTAGTAAGCCATTAGCTCTACTTTGTACGTTTCGTGCATGCATCATCTGCACTGACATGAGAAGTAGATCGTTTCCAAAAACAATCTGGGAGGTGACCGAAAATGAGTTTTGTTCCTTTATAACACTACGCTGTACTTGTAGCCTCTGACAGAAAGTGCTCTGAAGTATAAACAAACCATAATTTTGTAATTAATCCAGTGCTTCTAAAATGTAGTTTTATATCTAGCACGATTAAGTTATTCTTTTTACAGGTACATGTCACTAACGAAACACTCAACCAGACACACGCAAACCAAAATGCGAGTCCGAATAAGCCAAGGGAAAATCAGACTCGTTCGAACACGTAGGCTGTTCTTTTTGAGCTCTTGTGCTGCCCAGCACTGATTTAATTTAACTTTTGCTAATTTACGACCTGAAATGTGTACTAACCACTCTGTAGGGCTAATTGTTAGTCGTACAACACCAAGACATATGTGGTCAAAACCAAAACTAATATCGTTACTTAATAATTGGGGAGGTGCGGGTGTGGTGACGGCACTAATTTACCTAGGACCGAAAGCAGGGGGCCCTTCTCCTTTCTCAAAACAGAAATCCGACCAAATTCTCACTTCACGTCCAACTCACCGTTCATTCTGTCAAGCCAAAATATATGGTGAAGTTGTTCTCTTTATCATACGGCATGAAGACCGGTTTTCTTCATCGAGTCCAGCCGGTGCCCAAAGAACTGTCCTGAAATGCTGTCTTACATTTTAAATAAGTTTATGTTTTGCTGCAGCTTCCAAAGAGATGGCTCAGGAGAGGATGTGGAACTGGTTATGTTAGCTCGTAGCTAACAATAGAGGCCTGCTCAGACACAAAAATGCCCTTTAAAATTTTTTTTTAATCATTGCCGTTTACGGACACAATGTACAGCAAAGTAACCATCACCTGGTGAATGCTGTCCACCATTTGTTTACCTCCCGACCAAAGTAAACCGATCTCGTGCTAGCGGGCTAAGGCCGGCTAGCTCTCACGTCGCCAACCGTTTCGTTTTGACTGGATCACATGATGCCCATGTTTGTCACATGATACGCAGTCGTGTTTTAGAGTTTAATAAATGAGAACTTTTGACCGTGGGTGTGTCCGAAATCGCATAGTGCGTTCACACTGACAACTAAGCTAAAATGTAGTGCACTGAAAACGGCCAAAAACGCAGTGCAGAATGATGGACACTACGCGCACTAAACGCTTCTATTGGCTGCTAAAGAAATAAGGTAAACAAAAAAGTAGTGCTGATACTTATATGGCGACTCTTCGGCAGTTACCCAGAGGAAAGACAGTTCTCCTACCATCAAATCTTTAAGCGTCACCTAACCACCGGTTTTCGAAGCATTTACCTTGCCCTTTCGCGTTTGAAGTTATGAAAATGAGTGTATATTACAAATGACGTGAAAATTAATCGTGGTCTCATCTAATTCCCCGTTAATGAAAAGTTTACCAAAAATTGGAGGCATCTTAGCACTGTACCTAGTCAGGGATGGAAATGAACTTTAAACTACAAAAACCACTTGACTAGAAATCTCTATGGAAGTGTAATGGCCCATCCAGCTTCTAGCAGCTTAGGACATAAAGATTGTAAGGGTCTCTTTTTTATGTGTGCATACTTAATTTACTTGACCTAAAAAAAAAGGAGTACCCAACTCCAGTCATGGAGGCCTGGAGTCAAGTACAGTTTGTTAGTTTCCCTCATCAAACACATTCACTGAACCTAACAATTAACAGATTAACTGAATGTGAAATAACCCAACTGTAGTGGTCCCTCCATGACCGGAGCTGAGCAACTGTGGTCTAAACCGAGCTACACTGGTCTAAATAGTGAACATCAAAACTCAGAATCTCTGAACAGAACAATGTACAGACAAATCGCAAAACAGCACAGATGCTGTCACGATTCTGTACCCCTGACAGAAACAACACATGTGGTTCTTGCACGTCACATTACTTTTTTAAGCGTAATGTATTATTAGAGGCACATATGCATCAATATGTACATACATGACGCTAAGTAAATTTAAAGGGGACATAGTATGCAAAACACACTTTAGTTATAATAGGTCTATGGGCTATACAAAACATGTTCATGAAGTTATTTGCACAAAATCACGCTCACATAAAGAGATATCACTAGGTTTATTCTTCACAGTTTGGGTCCCTTTTAAAACAAGACGTTTAGATGGAGGGCCCAGTGTGACATCCCATTGGGCCAATATGCATAGAACCGCCCCTCATCAGTCGAGACCCCGCCCACTAGATTAGTTGAAGATTCTGCATTTTGTCTGCTAATTTTACGAGCTTAGCAAGAGTGCTACGGCTACAGGCAAAGGCAGGTCACTCATGAAGTGTTGTGTTGTTGCTGCAACATTTTTATTTTCGATGGCCATGTCCCAGCAACAGTTGGTTTCGTTCCACCTTAAAAAGTTCCACCTTAAGTATTTAAGGTGGAACAGAAAATTCGAATAAGGAGCTGTGAATAAGGATGTAACTTCAGCGTTGTGGGGGATCTGTACACTGTCTGTGACATGTCAGCAGATGAGGGAGATGTAAGTACTTTCAAATAATTACTTTTGTGTTTCAATCGCTGTAAAGTTTCCTTTCGTTACGAGCAGTGTAAGGGGTGGGTGGAGCATGGGATGGTAGGGCGTGGCCAGCAACAGCTTATTTGCAGTAAAGGGACAGAGCCCTGAAGCGGCATGTTTTGAATGGGACTGAAACTGTGAAGAATAAACCTGGTGATATATCTTTATGTGAGAGTGATTTTGTTCAAAGAACTTCATGAACATGCTTTGTATAGCCCATAGACCTATTATAATATTTTTTTTAAGTGAGTTTTGCATAATAGGTCCCCTTTAAGTAAATACTATCCACCTCTAGTTCTACACCATGCCCATGACAGTACCAGTTTGTCTAAAAATGAGGCTGACCCAAAAAATATTTGGACACTTTTAATAACAGTTTAACCATTGGTCAATTTTAATGAAGTAGTTAATGTTACTTCATAAAATCTTTAATAAAGTTCACATCATGAAACTGATGGTGGTCTCTCTGTGCGGAGAAGGCCTGCAGAGAAACTCCAACCAGACTTCTGTAAAACTATGGCTGTCAAACTTGTTCTCAGGGACACCCAGATGCTCAACAATTTTTGGTCTATTGCAAGACCATCTGGGGCTCTCTGAGGACGGGTCAATGCTGGAATGATCTAATTAAAATAAACACCTTTTGGTTTCACAACACTGAACTTAATTTTTTAAGCTTGGCACAAATTTTCAAATTCTTTTAGGGACCAAAGAGTTATCAGTGGCTAAATCTGACCACATTACTGATTACTAAGAATCCTCTTATGTCTGTTTTGAAGGAAGTCAGCATATAGTTAGTCAGCCTTTTGCCTTAGCAGGCAGATTACTTCTTATACAGTGCCGGGTCTCCAGGCGCCTAAAGTTACCCCCTGTGTGTGAAGCATACTGCAGTTGTATGTCTGCACTGTCTTTGCAGTGACCAGCATGGTGGTCCCCTCTTCAGTGGAAGGCAGAGGGAGATTGGAGTTGCAGTGAGTTGAGCTCAGTCCCTCTTCTAAATCCATTGCTCCATTAGAAGCTCCGTCCTTATCCTCAGATTGCTCTGTCATATCAGAACCTCTCTCACTTTCAGATGAATCTTGTTCTCCAGCTGTTAATGACAGAAAATAACAACAAAGAAATGTCATGTTTCATCACCATGAAATCATCTCTGTTTAAAAAGGTTTAACAAATAGAATGTATAATGCAAATTGACATACTTTATAACAACATAAATTATAATGTGTAAAATACAAATAAATGTGGAGGAAATGTGAAAAAAGTAAATGTATATCTACAATTCTACATGTAAAACAAAAACCTAAACTACAATGCATAATGTTATGCATTGCACAGAACAGATTATGAGGTATAATGTTACATGTAAAGTTGGATTGGGGGAAAATGTGGTAAAACAAATTATTAGAAAAATATAAAATATTATAATGTATAATGTAATATATAACAAATGTAATCAATTAACAAGCAGGCTATTATTTGAGAAAATAATAACAATAGAAGGAAATTTGAAATTATCTGCATATGGGACAGAGGATGATTTATAGTGTCACCGCACTGAATTGTGTGTGGAGTTCTATATACCTTTTGCTAGATGGGCATGTTTGCAGGCCTTTCTGCGAATGACCTGCAGGATTACAGTCAGAGTGGTACCAGCACCAAGGAACACGAACAGCACTATGAGGATTACACGCACATTATGGTTGTTTCTGGCGCCATAATTTGACACTGTAAAGGACACAAAGTGCACAAAGGACTTTCCTCACCAGATCATTTCAGTCATATTAATTAATGTGATGTTTTATTCATTAGATACAACTGACTGAAACTCTGTTGCTGTCAAATATACTAAATATACAGCTATAGTTTCTATACCTGATTCCTGTAAAGGAGTTATTCTAATTCAGTGACACATCCACATGTTACAGCAGTGCCATATGTGAATCGACAAAAGCACTGTGTAAAGCATGTAATTTAAATACTTACCTAAGGTATCCCTACAGTATGTGCTGCAAACGGTTGGGGGAGAGTTGCATCTAATGGAGCAGTGCCGACAATCCTCCAGAAGTCCATCATAATAAAAATTCTTGGCACATTTGCCATCAGCTACAGCTGTAACATAAAGTAAAAGCCATAAGTAGAGGATCATCTTTCACCAAAGCTGTCTGAACACACTCGGTCAGAGAACACCCCACATTTATATTTCCATTATGTAAATAATCACAAGGGAAGGGGAAGTCCCTTTACAGCTGAGCAAACTCAACCAATTTTTTACCTTGAGAGAAGTTGAAAACTCTCCTCTTTTCTCTTTTTCTTAATCACAGTCTTATGATGAGTCAAAATGAGTGATAGTGAACAGGTTGTTACGCTGTGTTGTGTATGCCTTTGAAGTGAGCACAGGTCTTTCTCACCTCAGTTTTACTGCTCTTTCATAGTTTTTGTGGTGATTAAACGTGTTTTCACAGAAAAGACATTTCCTACCTAAAACTGACATTAAAAAAGGAAAAAGTATGAAACCTTGAGCAGTGCACTGGGTGATAAATGAATGTACTGAGTAATATATTCTGTTACAATATGGAAAGAGTTAACATATTCAGAATACATTTCCTCCGGCTCCATGGCTGTCAGAGGTCCTGCGAAGTAACCGAAGGGAACTGAGAGCAGCTGAAAGAAGATGGAGGA
>JBBPCY010072890.1:0-10686 GCA_037974405.1 Brachyalestes nurse
GACTAAAACTAAATGGTGTATTTTTCCAAAGACTAAGACTAAGACTAAATCAGAATTTGCTGTCAAAATTAACACTGGTATATTATTGCTTATGTGTGTGTGCTACATACTTTACTGTGTCTGTGTCCGGCTCCAGCAAACTCCAGCTCCCCGAAGGCGTCGGTGGGGTACTCAGACGTGTGCACAGCCGTGTCCCACTTACTGACTGCAGCAGAGCCAAAAGAATCCCCTGTAACGGCAGAGCTGTGCTTCGAACGCTGACCCCCACACTGACACCGGTCTTCATTACTGCAGACAGAGATAAAAGAAGCAAAAAAATACTAAAAACTGTATTCTACTGTATATTAAAAAACACATGATCATGACATGCTGACTCTTCTACAGCCTTGAAGCTTCAGGACCAGTAATCCATTTTAGTAATCCATTTAGTTATCCAGTAATCCAAGTTCATTCCTACCAATGCTGGTATCTTTCACTGTTTTGTTCCATTCTTATTGCAATTACCTACAATATTGATTACACTGACAATAATATCCATTATTTTGTCACAAATCAAGTATTTTTCAGCCTATAAAAAGCAATAAATTTACATTTGCAAGCACTTCTGCCAGATGTGAGCTTGATATATATTTGCCAATGATGAAACAGGAGAATTAATTGACTGACCATTTTGGATGATGTTTTTGATGAAAAAAAGGTTTTATGACTGTTTTGATGAAAGAGGGGCCATTCTTTGGCAGCACCATCCAACAAGGTGAGTCGTGTTTTGTTGTTCAAGTTTATCATAACAATATGGTAATGAATTAAATCCTGTGGAACCAACGGTATTATTTGAATGAATTCGACAAACAAATCCGGTGCAATATTTAAGCAACAGTTAGTGAAAACGTAACATCCTCAGCGTCCAAAATTAACTAAACGTTCCCTCCCCTTGTTCACTAGTTAACCCTCCTATATAGCAAACACTATGTAGTAAACATAGTAGTGCACTTTTTGAACACAGCTATAGTCTTCACGAATCTAGATATTTATTGTCATTGTATCACACGCTCTGGGTAAGGGTGTCTGACAAATGCTGTAACTGTAAATAACATCCTGGGTGTTTTTCTCAGAACCAGATACAGAAGACCAAACATTTAACACAAAACTCGGTTTGGCCCTCTAATTTATTGTTGATTACCTCCAAAGTAGAGTTCAAGCTGTCAAATTTACTATCAATCATCTCACCAATGGTCTGATTAATTTCTTCAATAAGCGTTTTTGTGTCCATCAGCCTGAGCTCAGAAGCTTGTGAGTTTGAATCCCTGGACTGTTAGTGTCATCACTTTGGTTCCCTTGAGCAAGGTACATTGTTCACATGTAAATATTGCATAATAAGTAGGGATGTCCTGATCAGGTTTTTTGCCTCCGAGTCGGAATCATTTGATTTTGAGTATCTGCCGAGTCCCGATCTGATACTTCTATAATACATAAAAAAGAATAAAGAAGAGCTAAGAAACAGATCCAGAATTTTCCTTATTTTTTATTTAATTCATATATTCAACAGGGGAAAAACAACTTCACTCATAAAGAAGGAGAGAGAGAGAAAGCTAGAAAAAAAGATGAGAGAGGGAGAGGTAATGTGAGAGAGAGAGACACAAACAGATTGAAAGTAGGGAGTAAAACCAAGCAAGAGAGAGTGAAAAGAAAATGAGGCAAAGAGAGAGACAGAGAGGGTGTGAGGATAAAACAGAAAAAGATGAAAGAAGAAAGAGAAGGTGAGGTGGACAGAGAGAGTGAGAGAGAGAAAGATGGAGAACGCAGAGGAAGATTAAGGTGAAGAGAGACAGAGAGAGGGAAGCAGGGAGAGAATGGGTGGGTGGCGAGAGACAGTAAGACAGCAAAAGAGTGAGCGAGAGTCCCACTCTCCTTCTTTAAGAGTGATGTTGTTTTTCCCTGCTGAACTTTATAATCCCTCCAGACTGCAGACATACTCGCGCTTTCCGCTTAAAGCTGCTTCCGTGTTCTACTTTGCCAGCATTTAACTAATAGCGTCTCTGCAGCAAAGCGATGCCACGCCGCACACGCTGCTGTTTCTGTGTGGAGTCAGGAGGTCTAACTCTGTGCCACCGCATAACTATAGATGTGTTAACAAATAATGAGAATATATGTACATATATATCGGAGTCCTGATCGGGAGGTTACGTCCGATTCCGATCAAGTCTGAAACCACATGATCGGGCCCGATTTCCAATCACTTGATCGGATCTGGACATCCCTAATAATAAGCCTTATGATGCAATTAAAATTTGAATGTTTTTGCAATCAATGTTTAGGAGCATCCAGATAAAATAAACAACAGGACAAGATATGGAAAGCTGTAATATCTTTAAAAAATGGATAAACAGGAACAATGTACATCATGAAAAAAAAACAATGAAACTGGACTAAAAAGCTTTTTGGAACGAAACCCTTCATTTATCAAATGTTATGCTAGAGGTCAGAATTTCACTCTGTTGAGGGTACACAACACAAAAGGACACAAAATTACAAATTCTGTCAAACCAGCAAGGCAGACAGATACAATGCTATGCTGAAGAATACTGCATAACACAACAGAGCAAAAGCAAAAGTGTAAGATTTAAGCTGGAATGTCCTTTGAACAGAGCCACATATCATATACATACAAAATAGGCTCAGCTGTGATCTCATAAGATATTTTGTATTAACATAGCATAACATAACATAGCATTTGTGTATAGCATTAAAGCAAAACAGATTTCAAAATCTGATTAGTGACACGTCACTTTGCACCCTGGTACACCCACTGAGCCAGATGAGTTTAAACTTTAGAAATTAATAACTAAAAACTATAATTAAAAACTCTTTGGTGTGTTGTTTTGACATGTTGCATGCTTACATGAATTAAGCTGAATTCCTTCATGGCCCTGAGGTCATGTTTCAGTCTGTACAATTTTTCAGTATTTATTCTGAGAACTGAGGGAAAAACAAGCGAGAACAAGTTTCCATACCTGTGGGCATCTTCCAGAAATGTTGTACACACTTTCTTCTTTATGATCTTTGGGATCCAACTCTGAAAAAAACAAATTGAGAACATAAGGAAATTGCAGCAACATGCTTCAAATAAATCATCAATTTATTTAACGATTTATTTCACGCTGAAATGGTGGGTGTTCAGTTCAGCAAAGTTCAGCAAAAAATCAAATCAGCTTTGAGTCCAAATTTTGCTTCTTAGTTTACCTACAAGCATAACGATGCTAACACTAGAAGTTTATAGTCACCCAAATCTTTTTTGTAAATACGTCTCAAAACTTCTCTCAAACATGCTCAAACTGCATCAAGCTCTTCATTAAGATGGAACATAGCTCCAGTTCTAAACTAAGGAATCAAAATTTAGAATCAAATTCGGACAAACAAGTAGAGTGAAAAAATAGAGTGATTTATTTTTTAAAAGCAGGAAAAACAAATCAGACTAGGTAAATATGAAGAAAGTAAAGCATTTTTGTAAGGATTCAACACTTCCACCATTGCCATTGCTTTTACTGGGAAATTATTAGTTACCTTTGCTGAAAATCAGCATTTTTCATAAATGATTGATCCCAAAAACATTGCAAAGAAAAAATGTAACCCCAAAAGGGTCAGAAGGGTCAGTCTCTGTGCCTGATGGTTCAGAAGCTCACCCCAAGTTCATTTGATTATGAAAAAATTTAATTTGCCCTTGTGCAATATAACAATTAGTTAGTATCACGGAACAGAAAACCAAGAGAAGCAGGGAGAAATTGTAGTAACACACAAACCCTGAATGGCTTTCTGCTTTTTCAAAAAGCTTGTCACATAAATACACTGATGATGGACATATGGGGAAAGAACGCAATGGATACTCCTCCCCTGATTGCAGACAGCTGCTTTTTGATGAGCACTGTTTTTTTACCAAATCCATGTTCAAATATCCTGTGACGCGCTCATTTCCAGTGCCTCTTGCATGCCATGTCACTGGTGTGTTACTGATTCAGAGGTCAAGAGAGGGGTACATTTGTTTGGCTCGCAATCTCTGTTCCAGTTCATTCCAAAGGTGTTGGATGGGGTTGAGGTCAGGGCTCTGTGCGGCCAGTAAAGTTCTTCCACACTGAACTCCTCCAGCCATGTCTTTATGGAGCTCGCTTTGTGCACACATTCATGCTGGAATAGAAAAGGTTCTTCCCCACAAAGTTGGAAGCATAGTGTTGTCCAGAACGTCTTGTTCTGCTGAAACATTAAGATGGTCCATAACTGGAAGTAAGGTGTCTAGCCCAAACCCTGGGCTAGACTGCCTTTGAATCAGAGTCCCTGTTTATGGATGGTAGTAAGAGATATGCTATGCTGAAAACAGTAGAAGTATCCTTTCAAATAAAAAATTAAGGCATTTAGTAACTGATCCATCAGCTACCAGCACAGAATGTGCAGTGTGTTAGGCTCTCCTCTTCTCTTTATGGACCCTTTTGGTCTAAAATAACGGTAAAGTTTCAGAGTGAGAAGTGGGACTAATCACAAAGTAGTAAAGATGGTGTTACAAAAAGAATATAATGCAGCTAAACCGAAAAAAGAACTAAAGACTAGACTGTAAATGAGAGGTTAGGGTTAGGTTTAGGGTTAGAGGAGTCGTTTGCCACAATTGTCTCACCGAGCCTCATCTAGATGTGAAGTTTGACGTGGATTGGCACTTGCCCCGCTGAGCTCTGCCGCTCGTAATGTCCTTTGACTGCCTCCGCACCAATGACACGAGGCTCGGTTCCACTGCTATTTACTCGAAACTTTGAACAGGAAGATGAGTAATTTTGGTCTTAAATCAAAGTACTACACATCTGCTAATTAGTGATAGGGAATACTATATTACATTATATTTGTAGCTACAGTCTATTTTATTCATGATGACGTCTTTTGCGACTTTGGCGTTTAGAGGGTTAAGTACATACATTACATTACATGCATGAAAAAAATGTGGTAATAATAGGAACAGCCCACTGCACAGCACGAAATAACCATTTTTGTTATGCCTGTGAATCCCTGTTATCTCTTTTAAACTATTAAAACACTACGTCCAATCGCACCTTACTCACTTCTGCCATCCAGCATGGACGTCCTCATAGGCGCGGGGGAAAGTGACGTCACATGCAGAACATCAATAGAGACATCATGACTTGCAAACGAGTGAAGCATGGCAGTTGCTTGGTGCTTAGATGTACAAATGAGCACAAATGTATTTTTTTAGTTTCTTCATGCGAGTCTCAGAAGAACCAGCGGGTTAATTTTATTTCCTCTGGAAATGTGCTGACACCGTGACCGCAAGCTGGCCCCTCCCTCCACCTTGCCCCACCTCTCTCCTCCTCATTATCATTTAAAACTATAGACACAGAAATGGCATATCCTAGGGAAATCTCATTGTGGGACTAGCTCGAAGTGGCTGTAATTCTGCACCACGGCTGAATTTCGGAAAGAGAATTCAGATACAGTATAAGGGAACCACTAAGACATATATAAAGGTATACAAAAGCAGAATGTCATGGGACCTTTAATTCCGCAGTGGTTTTGGCGGTGGGGAGTCCAGCTAATGCCACCAGGTGCACAGCTTTGGAAAACTGATCCACAATGGTTAAGGTGGTGTCCTTCCCATTTGACTCCAGCAAACCGATGACAAAGTCCAGTGCGATGTGCGATCACGGCCGTCGAGGAACAGGCAGAGATTGAAGGTCACCTGGAGCTGGTTGGTTTGAGGACTTAGCCTGGGTGCACACCACACATGCCTGGATGTAGGTTTGTATGTCCTTGTCCAGTGATGGCCACCAAAGTCCACACAATGTCGTTCTTGTTAATAAATGATTGTCTGTGTGGTATGATTAGCTATATATATTGCCGAGCCGTGCCTCAGAATCCTTGTGGGGTCACTAAGTCCGTATCCTGGTGTTGTGAGAGGTAGGAGTGTATGTTCTATTTGTGTGCAGGACTGAAACTAAAGTCAAGAACTGCAGTGTAAATGAAAACATATTGGACCCAAGGCATGTGTGGCCGCATCAAGGACTGAGTCAAGCTCGGAAAGTTTCTACAGCGGAGTCTTAGTTTATGTTAAATTACTCAGAGTGAAGACAGATTTTGTGTTGAGAATCGAAAGTCCTCGATTAAACCTCATCAACAACATCCAGGGTCTCGAGTGTGTTTCCTTTGTTGGACAAGCAAGAAATAAATTTGGAGACAGACAGGTTAAGTTTGAGAAAGTCCTTGCATTTTTAGATTCTGTATTAAAATAATGAAATCTTTTTATTGTAAATAAATAAAACCTCCGAAGCCCTACTGAAGCAAAACACACAAGCCATATCCATTTACTTCTATTCAAGCAGATTCCTCCTTGGAAAATCAGTAAGTCTCCTGGAGTACAGTTATTTGGCATGTTCCCAAACCCTGGAGATACAGGGGGGGGAATGAGAAATTTGCATATGTGGCTTTTTTAAGCATGTTTAAACACAGCCACATGCTACATTTTTTGTTATTATCCCCTCCAGCATCCACTCCTGTGGAAATTTACGCACCAAAATTCTTTACCCCTTAAAATTAAACAGGCTGTTTGTGGCTGGTTCAGCTCAGGAAAACATAAAGTAATGCCAACACCTGCCACGCTTTAACAAAACAACCCCTCAAAATCTCTCTCTCTCTCTCTCTCTCTCTCTCTCTCTCTCTCTCTTTTAAAGATATTAAATGAGAGATGCTTGGAAGAGAAGAAGGGCCATATCAGACAGATTTGAATTTCTTTACCCTCTTTTGAGAGTTTATCTTTCCCCCATTTTTATGTATTAAAATAATTACACATTTACAGAATTATGGAGTGCAGTTTCTCAGTATTTTTCCAAGCTCTGGAGATACATTTAAACACATTTTTCTAAGAATATTTAAGAATATTTACATACAACCCTATCCCACCTTTATTTACTACATTCTCTTTCCCCCCCAGGGTCTGCTTCTGTGGAAGATGAGGCGAGGCAAGGCAAGTTTACAGCACATTATCATACACAGTGGTCATGCAGTAAGCTTTACAGAGATATAAGAAGCATAAAAACATTTTTTAAAAAGGAAACAATAAAAGTAACCACAAAATTAATATACAATAAAAGTAGGATTTAAGATTAAGTTAAACTAAGGAAAATAGACCAATGTAAAAGACTATATATACAAGTGCACTAGTAACTGGAAACTAGCATCTTACCAGTAACTGAAAGCAATGAAAAACAAGTCGGTTTTAAGTTTCTTTGTAAAACTTTGGGGCGATGTGATCTGCAAGGGGGGTGGTTCCAGTAGCCGGCAGCATAATGACTAAACACTGGTGTTGCGCGGCTTTTTTTTAACACCCGCCCCAACCCGACCCGTCAGAAGATCCAAACCGCCCATCCAACCCGCAAATATACGCATGGATAATGACCCGAAACCCGACCCGACCCGAAGAAAAATAAATAAATCTCAAACCCCGTTTGCAACGTTTTGTAACTTTTTGACCCGCCCGCCCGCACCCATGATATTTTAAACATTTCATTTTTTGTTCTGTAGTAAAGTTTTCATCAAATGAATAAAACTACTGAAGCACTACTGAAGCAAAGCATTCAAGCCTTGTTCATTTACTTCAGTTCAACTAGATTCCTCCTTGGAGAATCAGTAAGTCTTCTGGGGTGCAGTTTGCAAGCACTGAAGATACAGATAGAGGAAGGAAAAAATTACTTGTTTAAACAACCATCAACACCCATAAAATCAGCAATCTTGGATGAACTCCAGCAGACCTTTTACAGATTATACACGGTTATGCTGTGGAATATTTGTTCACATAGATTCATGATTTTACTGTGAACTCTGCTTTTGAATCAGATTCCCTATATATGGACGGAAGTGCTTTCATATAAATGAATCACATACCACTGTGAAAATCTCTTTTCAGCTGGTCTCCACATTTTTAAAAACAAGATTCCTTCACAGTCATGTCCACAAAAAGGGTTTTACTGTATATAGTAAATAAATAAGCCTCTTGTCAAATGTTTTGCTTTACAGAAACCCTTTCTCTAAATATTCGAACTATTCCTTATAGAGAAGCACAATTTCACCAGGCAAAGTACAATTAAAAACATTTAAACATTGCCTTTACCAAAGAACTTTAGAAGAACCCTCTCTTTTCATCTTCTGAAAGGTGAAAAAAGTGGTTCTTCTTCATCACTGCTCCAAATAACCGTTCTTGGCTTCATTTTGCAATTTTATTTTTAAGAATTCACATCATTACCATCAGCTCCTATTTATGAAGTCACTACTTGCCATTCTTTCTTGTCCTGCACACCATTACCTACACATCTTAGCAAAAAGGTTTTGTATAGGACCTATATTCTTATATTCTTTGACTCTAAACAATGGTAGAATCTTTTTAGCGCTATCTGGAACAATTTTTGGGGGAACAGTGAATTTTTTCCAATTTTCTCTAAATTCAGTAGTTTCCAATGCCACCCACTTGCAATAATTACCCATCACACAATACCATCCACACCAAGAGGGTGAAGGCCAGCGTTTTTTCCTCTGAGTCACTTTTCCTCCATCACATCTTTTCAAACTGCTGCTGTTGTAACACCATTGGGCTGCACAGTGCAACTGGAGGTGAAAACTAATTGCTTGTTCTGTTATATCACCTAACAGATGTCTACACTGGCCAGCATCACACTGAGCAACAGAGGAGAGGGGAGACTGCTTGACCTACCCAGAGAGTGCAAGGCCATTTTTTTTGGATTGAGTTTGATTCTTGGGTTAGTGCCAAAAATGTGAATGTGCCAAACATCTTCAGTAGAATTGAAAACTCAAAACAATTTAAGGTCATTCAAATCTGCCTCATATGCCCCTTCTTCACATTCAAGCATCTTCCATTCAGTGTATTTATTTGTCGTTAAAAATAAGAAGAGGAACAAAAAAAAATATGAAACACATATCAGTAGTATTCTGCATTATAAATGATGTGCAGAACCCTAACAACTAACAAGGTAAAAAGGGGTCAATTTTAACTTCATGCTGTCTTTAAAGTGTGTGAGAGACCAACCTGTTCCCTGGTTTTCCCATCCCTGTTTTGGATATCTTCATTTTCTTTCTTTGATTCTTCTTTAGGTATTTTCATTTTCTTTCTTGGAATAATGGTCCCTCTGTCCACTTGCTGCAGATGCTTTTACTGGACTTTTGAGTTGCTTACAGAGGAAAAATCAGGACCCGTGTGTTTCCAGTCATCTCCTCCCTCCAGGTTTTCAGGACCGATCATCTCTCAAGCTTACCTTAGTGCTGAAAATCTGGGCACTTTCCCCAGTCAGGCCACTCCCAACCACAGGAAAAGGAGGTTGTTGTGATGATGGATTTTTTTAAGTAGAATATCTGGAGCTTGACTGGAGAGAAGATATATAGAAAGTAAAAATCGTTCATTATTAAACTTCTTGTGTAAGGGTGTGAATGGGAGAGCCCCGAGTGATTCACCCCTCAACGGATGAACTACTCTGGGCAAATGTGCTTAGCGGCTGGTTGGGGGATAGATCAGTAATACTGACATAAGTAGTGATACTGCAAATGGTAAGACAACTGCACATTCAATATTGCACATAATGATAATGTTCAGCATCTGATAACAACATTGCACAATAGTAGACTGTTGCACATCATAGCAAAATAATGCATAGTCATACACATAATGATAGTTATATAAACCCAGTGAGAAATCACACAACAAGAAGCAACAATCTATTGCACAGGTTATTGTGTGGATGTGTGACAGAGAGTGGATGGATCTGCAAAGGTTAAGTTTGTTTAATAGAAAAGATCTAATGAGACCGGCATCCAGGCCTAAGGCCTCTCCGCTGTGCAGGAAGCATTCTAGAGGGAGAATTGAGATGGTAGGTCAGAAACTGGCCCAGAGATGACATCTGTGTGACTGTGGAAGCCCTGGTAGGAGATAGCCCTCTCGTCCCTTGTATCTTAGACATTGCTTTGCTGGTAAGCCTATGCATAACCCAGGGCTTCAGCCACATGAAGTTGAGGGGTACTGTGGAGGTGCTGGGGCTGACCCTTAAGGTGGTAATTGGGCTGTCTCTTCCTTATGTAGGCTATGCAGCACTGGGCTTCATGGTTGCTGAGGTGTATATCCCGCAGCAGGGTGCTGTGATGATGGAGGCCATATAAGGATCATTGGAATGAACATCATTTAATAAGCTTGTGTACCGACCTGTGGCAAGTTTGCTACAGTACTCAGCTGCAAAGGTCACATATTAGACTTAATATGTTGTTCTGGTGTCAGAACTACATATGAACTCCCCATAACTGACCTTTCTCTCCTCTCATTTAGTCTCAAGCTTGCTCTCTCTGCTACTAAGCTCCCCTGTTTCATTTATTTCCGTAACATTAAGGATATTAACTTACATTCTCTTCCTTTTAGCATTTATTCCCACATGGACACTTTTAATTTAACCACACTTGAAGAGCTGGTCTCACACTACAACACTGGCCTTCAGTATATTCTCAATTCTCTAGCTCCATCAAAAACCAGATCTGTCTCCTTCTCCCTTTCTGCCCCGTGGTTTATGCCTGAACTTTGGCTCATGAGAGCCAAAGGCCGGCAACTTGAGTGACTCCATAAAAGTACTAGATTACATATGCACAAAG
>JBBPCY010072891.1:0-10684 GCA_037974405.1 Brachyalestes nurse
ACATCTTATTTAATGAGGAAAAGTATAAAAACACTGCTGTAATCAATACTCTCCTCTCACAATGAGACCAGTTGGATGGTGAAACACCACTAGAAGTTCCTCAAAGGTAATTACTGCCATTGATTTGTGTCCTTTGAATTATTCAAGTTCTGTAAACGCTGCATCATTTCTCTTATTTTTGATGTTTTGTCATTTCCTGTAAATTGTGATTTAAAGAACTTTTTGGAAATTAGAAGAAATATTATCAGCAGTTCTTTATCTTTTATACTTGCACCTATAAAAGATCAAACTTAAGAAACTAAAAATTTTTGCAGTGGTCTCATTTTTTTCCCTGAGCTATAGTTGACGTCACCAGACATTTCCGCACTTTTTACTGCTTCAGTAAAGGCTAACAAAGCTTTCTGACAAGTCCAGTGAAATTCACAGGGTCAAAACAAACGGCTGGTATCTGTCAGTCAGTCAGTCACTAATATTTCTGCCCCTTTTGGATGTGTGGCACCAAAACTTTTATACAGTCTCCCCCACCGACATGGCCGCTCTAGCGTTGGTCCCCTACACTGCTCATAATTCACAGGTCTGTGGTTTTCAAACCTCAGAGATTCCCCACAGAGTCCATATATTTTACCCTACGCCTGTGTTGGGAGTTGGGACTGAGCAAAAATGTGGGGGTCCCTGAGGACCACTTTTAGAACTACTGCTTAAAGGAAACGATTCTAATAAAATCTCAAACCTACTGATTCTATGAGATTACAGGGCAGAACACTAACTACTGCAATGAACCCACAATACATACATAATTGATCAAGTTTTAATTATTTTTTTATGTTTGAACTTCGAATAGTTGAATAGTCTCTATTCAAATATGGCCCAAGTGTATAATTATTATAACAGATTATACTCATCTATTCTAATATTACAAAACCAGTGCCGCTGAGTCACTACCCTCAAACTGGTACATCATGATGCACTGTACGCCCCTACGGTTAGGTAAGCAATGTTCAATGTGAGTGTGTGTGTGTGTGTGTGTCTGTGTGTGTCTGGTTTGACAGCTCCTCTTCAGATTCTTCTGTAACTTACAGGCAGACCTAAATAATAAATCCAGCAAGTCAATTTCAGTCTCTGAAACACATCTGAACGCTTTTGACTGACAAGCATTTGAAGAGAACGCCACAAACGCACCAAGCAGTAGATGCGTCATTTTTTGTAACAGGATAGTGATATAATTTGTGCAGAGCTTAGACACTAATTAAAAACACTTTTTTAAGGATGTGATGATCCATGTTTGCACCATCATTAGTCCTTCTGAACACTGGAAAGTAATTTGCTATTTCCAGGACCCTTATAATGATCTAGAAGGTCACTGTCTCAAAGAGCAGAGAACCACTTCCAGTCTGGAAATCTTCCCTCTATCAGACTCACACCTCCCCAGAGCCGATTAGAGATGTGAACCTTCACAGGCCTCATGATTCGATTCGATTACGATTATCATGTCAACGATTCGATTCTATGCATCACGATCCAGCCCATCAATTTTATACATTACTTCACATGTTTTCAAATACAAGTAGTGAGATGTAAGCTCCCGTTTTTATTCAACAAAAACGGAAAATGTGACATTATCAAACGCCCAAGTTAAAGGCAGAGCTAGGACTGAAAATCACTTGTCCAGTTGAGCAAAGGTAAGCTTTGAACAGAATGCTTGATGTCCGTTTGTTTTTATATTATTAGACTCAAATCCCCTCATCACAAAAAATATAGCACCTTGAGTTAAAAACAAACAAACAGTAATTGAAATTTGCGTGAGTTACGTTCTAAGAGCACTGCCGAAGTGAAAAAACTTGAATTTGTGAATTTGTGGTAAAGAAACCAAAACAAAAAAAGCCTAAAAATGCCTATTTTTATAGTCTAAATCCTAAATATGCCACCAAACATGCTCCAAACACTCAAAACACTCATTTTAAACTTATTACCTTTAAAGAAAATGTAAAGGTAAACCCGTATTCGTACTGTGCTAGAACATAAATACCGATGTTACTCCTTTATAGACAGTACTGTAATTCATACACAGGCGTTTTCTTTGGTATGCGCAGTCGTTTTCTTTGGTATAAGCAGGTAAATATAGTAATAATTTAATTTACAGTAATAAAAATACAGGGCTTTAGGAAGAATTAAATGAAAAATACGAGAACACTCCGTGAAACACACGAGACGCTCCACAGGGGAAACTGTTCTGATGCATCACAGGGCAGCAGCCAATACACGGTTGCTTTGTGTTCTCCCGACTGCACTTAAAAATGTATACAGTTATATTTTATATGGAAAATTAGCTGCATTTACATTAAAATGTGTTACAAAATTAGTAAATTATATTTTTCTTCCTAATTTAGCACTAACATGCATGAAAAATTCTATATTGCCACGGAAAACAGAAAAAGCATATTTGCGGTTTCTGTAAATTTGCAGAGGTTTCCACGAATAATTATTAGTTATGTTCTAAGAAAAAAATCCATGAACGACTGCGACTTCGTGGACTCTGAACTGCGACTTCGCGGAACTTTGTATATTGATAGCACTGCACTGTTAAATGTAGAAATATATAAGCTACCATCTCAGTTTGGCTGACTGACACCCTTCTCTCTTACAGCAGTGAAGGTCACGCTTCAGTTCTGCACTGGAGTGTTTGAAGGAGTTGAGCTCAGTCACTCAGAGACACAGAGACAAACAGCAGAGTGACGAACAGCAGGACAGCTAATCACTAAATCTATACAAATCTAACATCAAACACTGAAAACTTGCGCTCACACCGTTATTTAAGAAGCAGAGTTTGGCTTCTTATTTTCATCTCCCTCCAGCTTAGACAGAAATTCTTTTCTCAGTTCCACCTTAAACAGCACGAAATTAGGTTCCGACTGCCACGTATTTAGGGGGAAACGAAAATTCAAGCCAGACAATGAACTTGAAGTGAACTTAACAAGGGATCATGAAGTTGGCTCTTCATTCAGTGAGCGAGATAAACTGATGAAAATACGTCAAGAGATTTGCATACTGCATTTAATTCTGCATCACTGCTTCTATCTGGATAACCAGAAACTCAGCTAGACTCATTTGTCTCCTCAATTAAGGAGTGAGTATTAACTTATAGTATAAAGATTTTTTATTTTAAAACAAACTAAAATTAGAAATAAACATGAATAGTAAATACATTTTTTTGGAAGAGTAGAATTGAGAGCAAGTATTCAGACCAACGAGTAGCTCAGATTACGCTATTCAGACTAGATAGTCAGACAGACAGACAGAAAGACAGACAAAAACAACAAATAATGCAGGTTTTATGTTAAAAATGACTATTTAGCTTCAGATTATTTATACTCAATTATTTATACCAAGCGTACATTATTATTATTATTATTATTATTATTATTATTATTATGTATTTTATTTAGTTAATATTGAATGCTACATGGAGTCATTCAAATAACCCTGTATAGCACCTGTTTTAGTAAGAAATAAATTGTGATGGAAAATACTAGGTGGTAGGAGCCTCGTGGGTAAAACACTTGCCTGTGGACCCGATGACCACAAGGTTGCAGGTTCAAACCCCCTCCCCACTTTCTACTATTGTGTCCTTTAGCAAGACAGGGGGACTGTCCCTGTAACTAATGACTGTAAGTTGCTCTGGATAAGGGTGTCTGTCAAATGCCGTGAATGTAAATACAATGTAATAAAAAAAGAAACTATGCTAGAAATAAAACTAACTTTTAGGTGCAGCATGTTGCATATTCAGTCACTATACTAAGGGGGTTGAAATTAATCACATAATCGATGCAGACGAGAGCTCTGTATGAGTCTCACATGGATGCGCATCTGGCAGAGCTACTGTCTCACATTGTGGAAGAATGGCAGCTATCAGATAACGATGTGGTGCTCATGGCGGACGATGCTTCAAACATGTTAGTTGCAGCTCAAATCAGAAAATTCCAGCATATAAGATGCTTAGCGGGTGCTTAAAGTGGCCACGCTAGCCAGCTAGCTTTTGAAAGTGAACAAGAAATGCCGGGGCCTAAAAAAACCCCAAAAACTGGTTACATATCACTGTTTGAAAACATAATGGTGCAAAGTAATGTAGAAAAAATATATGGGATGCATCGATATATCGAATTGAATCGTTGACATGATAATCGTAATCGAATCGTATCACTACATACACTATACTAAGCTAAGACGAACACAAAATAACTATCCATGCTGTATATGAAGGTATATAGTCGCTTGTAATATCCATCTTTTATTTACCTGGGATTGTTTTTCAGTATTACCATGAAAGAAGCACTGGGTCACCATTTAGTCATGACTGCTTCTAAAACGTAAATAAAAATTCAAAATAACATACTGCCACCTGAGTCACCAATGAGTCGATTTCATCTGCAATATTTTTGGTTCACTACGGCATGTTTGAGGCCTCCAGGGAGGGGAGCAAGGATGGCAAGTGGGAGAGAAAGAGACAGAATCAGAGAAGGAGGGGAAATGAACACATTCATGTGTTCTTTGAAGAACGTCAACAAGTGTTATGACTCAGAGGTGGGCGATTAAGAATGTGAACGTGTAACTCTATACTTGGCTTGGCTTGGCTTGCAGGTGCTTGTCTTCAAATACTGAATTCATTATCAATTTATTCATTACAACAAAATATACAGGCCAGGAGTAAGCGTAGACTGCAGAAATTCTACTTTTGCTTTTTTACTGAAACTTAACCAAAATAAACAAATGAAACAAACGTACATATGAAATAATCTATCGATTATCTAAACCGCTTATGCTAGCCAGGGTCACAGGGATCCTGGAGCCTTTCCCAGCCATCACAAAGTGAAAGGAACATCCTCTGTTACATTTGCACACTGCACATCACGTTTACCATACCATACCATACCACTTTATTTATAAAGCATTTTTAAATCAACAAGGCTGACCAAAGTGCCATACAGTAGAAGTAAACATAAAACACAACTACACACAGGCCAATGAATAAAAACAATACAAAAAGAATGAAATAGTAAAATAACAAAATAATATACAACCTGTAAAATCTATAAGTAATAAAATCAAAAAGTAAAATAAAATAAAAATAAGTCACCACCTCACACTGGGTCGAAAGCCAGAGAGTAAAAGTGTGATTTTAAACGAGATTTGAACTCTGCGAGTGAAGGGGCCGGTCTAACATGGCTTGGCAAGTCATTCCATAATTGTGGAGCTGCGACTGAAAAAGCCCTATCATCTCCAGAGAGGGGAGGAAAGATGGCAAGTGGGACCGAGAGAAAGACACAGAATCAGAGAAGGCTCACACTTGCAATGTTTATGTGAATATATTTTTATGACTTTGTTCTAGCCTTTAACTTTCTTTTTATTTTATTGTAACTATACTGCAAGGTCTCACAGACATTGCAGGGTCACATTTCACTGCATGTACTTGTAGAACTGTTTTAATTCTCTTTTTTTATTGTAGAACAGTTTTTAATTCTTTTTTTTTAATTCTCTATTGTCTTTACTCGTCTTGTTGCATTGAGCATACTCATGACAAAAAAAAAAAATATCCCTGGGGATAATTAAAGTTCTTTCTTATCTTATCTTTCTGATAAATTGACTTAGGAATGTGTGTTTCTCCGCCTTTCTGACGTGCATCTTGTGGGACTGTGGGTGGAAACCGGAGCACCTGGTGGAAACATACAAACTCACACAGAAATGACCCTCGGACCCCCTGGCCAGGAATCAAACCCAGCCCCTTCTTGCTGTGCTGTGTCATGGTGCTACGCACAGTGCTGCCCTGAAACAAACCAGCTCACCAATTATAAAAACCAATTGCTTTAATATATAGCATTATAAAATTTCACATTAAATTGGTGATTTTGCTCAATCTGGCAACACTGAACAGCTTGCTTGTACGTCATAAACTGTTAGTGACGAACAGTGCAGGAGCGCAGACCTGGAGAAGTTAAAATAAGCCTTTGGGTCAGTAAATGGGGAGCGACTCTTTCAGGCTTTACACTGGGTGGTTTTTAAGCTGCTCATTAACTGAATTCTCCCAGGGCTTGTGCTAACATCGGTCATTACGCCAGGTCCAAGATTCCCTTTGCTCCAAACAGCTCACTGTACGTTCTTATTTGTTTTTGATAATAAATGCAGCTGAAAGTCTGCTATCTAGCCTGCAGGCAGGTGTAGGTGGAAACTTATTTAGGTTGCATCTGGTGTTAAATCTAATGTTACTGCCTCAAATAAGAGCTCGAAATCTTAAGAACTGGATATTTCTGGCCTTTATAAACAGGCGGGTGGAGTTCTTTGACATGCAGAAATGCAAAAATCACAAAAAAAAGCAAAGCAGCCCCTTATAGCCACACATGAACACACCACAGCACAGCACACAGTGTGAACCGTGTGAAATTCCTTCTCTGTATTTAAGCCGTTCACGAAGTGAAGCAGGGGGCTGCCACCAATGAGGGGCACTCAAGTCCGTGGGGACAGTACCTTGCTCAAGGGTACCTCAGTGGTGGCATATACTTCAACCACTGAGAAGAATCAGAATCAGAATCAAAAAAATTTCATACAACTGCTCACACTACGACTGCACAGAGAAACAATTTAAAATATAACAAAGTCAAAAACCCTCCAGAAAATATTCTGTACTAACTGCACTATACTACAGACCTTAAGTGCTGTGGTCAGTAAGAGATATAATTATATAGGATGCAATTATTATAGATAAATAAACAAAATTACAGCTTAAGCAATTTATCGGTTAGGAGTAGTTCTCTATTCTGGAGTCAGTTTTTGCACATAGCAGTAACGTAAGCAAATATGTCACACATGATAAAACTATTGCACATAATATGAATATATTGCACATAATGATAATGAGTAGGCTACATGAAATTTCTTTCTAACTGTGAGAAGTTTCCTTAACGTTTCATTTAAAAGAGGCTCCCGAGATGTAGCCGAGTAAGATCTCGCATGAAGACCTCAACCACAGTGAAGTAATACTATGACTTTCTGGAGATCACTCTAACTATTGCTTTCTCATCCTAACGAAGGTCATGACCCATCTGGGTGCGATTCCTCTGACCGCTGCTCAAAACCAGAACGTTTCGAGCCTGCCCGCGGCGCGCACACAGCCTTGAGCAGGAGACGTGGGTGGATCAAATGAAACATCTGCTGTCTTATGTAGAGCAAAACATCAAAGTGAGGCAAAAGGTTGAGTGTACTGTGATCTGCGGTGAAATGTAGTCGGGGCCTGAGAGCAGGAGGCAACAGCAAAGCCCCCGGTTTACAGTCACATTTACTATTTGACTCAGAGGAAGCAAGCTGGCATGCAGAAATAGAAGCTGCAGGGCAATAGGGACACTGATTTGAAAAGATTTGAGAAGCCTTCCCTCAAAGTACTGGATGTTTTCATAAGAGAACAGATCATTCAAATACAATCGTCCAAATACATTATTCGGTATAGACTGTAAACAATATCTTCTATAACATAAAACCAATTGGGTCTAAATATAAAGTAAAGCTGCAGCAAAAATACTGATTGGAATCAATAATACATTTTTTAAAAATGGTTTAGATTGACAACATGAAAGATTCCTACTGGCATCATTCTAGCATCAGTAGATTGTTACAAATGATCAGCTTGGGACAAATCTTTGAAGTTGCGATCGATATTTCGGTAAAATGTAAGCATTTTATAAAAAGACGATGTACTGACATTTCAGTGCAACCATTAGTACAGCAAACAGATTACAGAGAGATTGGAGTGACAGCCCAAAAAAGGACAAAAATATAAGAAAACTTGATATATTTCCTTAAAGCTGAAACAGTCACATCTACTTGGATTAGGAAAAAAATATTATTTCTACATCCTTATAAGTGAGATAACATGTATTCAGTAAAAGAACTTCAGCGCGATATTTCAGCATAACCTAAACATTCTGTTCTTCCAGAGTGCAATAAATCAGTCAGTAAATAGAAAATCTAAACCTTTGTCAATTTTTTTACCAAATTTCTGTTGGCGAAACAGATCTCACAAATTTCAATACAAAGCAGTGATCAAATCTCAGGGTGGAAACATTTGACCAAACATTCCAATAATTAGACAATTAGTGTTTATCATTTACTAACTACTTTGTGCTACTATAATACAGTATTAAAGTTATAAAACATCCTTCAAGCTCTGGTTTATCATTTGGTAATTTTGAGGAAATAAATTTAAACGTAACCAAAGTCATTCAGAACAGTTTAGTGTGAAATTCTCTATTCTAAAGAACTAGAGTCACATTTATTGACAATAGTGGTCATGAGAACAATACGAACAATACGTATGAGGAGTATCAAACCTTTTAAAGCTCCCTCACATAAAGTGAAGTGGTTACAAATACAAAGCCTGATGTCTGAGACATTGTTTTATGACTGTTTTAAGGCGGTTTTGGGCTAAAACCACTCACAGCAAGCGCTACATGCAGAGTAACTATAGGAAAAACAGTATTTATTTTACATAAAAAAGTACTGTTTCAGATTAACTACTACTTTACCATTATCAGAACTACATATAGTAACTCAGAAGACATGCGTAGGTTCACTAGTTGTTTCGGACAGTAAATAAAATGTCTGTGTTTGTGCCAAGATTTCACAAACCCTGTTTCCCATCAACAATAGATCAGTGGTTTTCTCTACAATGCTCCATTTCACATGAAACACACTGAACAACTTTGTTCACGTCTGAATTACTAAATTATAAAGCTCTGCGTCAAAACTTTTGCAAGGTCACCACTTCAATTAAATGTTATTTATAAAGCCTACGCTATTTTTTTAAAAGTAGCCTCAAATCCGAATCATTAGAACTCTATCCAAGGCTCCTAGAAAAGATTTTTAGTCAGACGTTAGGAACCTGTTTGCATCCTTGGAGCATAAACACTGAACAATAAAGCCCATACTGTCTCTAAACAGAAGTAAATTGTTTGTGCAGAACATTAAGGCTCCAAGACAAAAGCTGAATATAATTAAAATAATTCTGGCTTTAAAAAGAAATGTTAGGCTTTATAAGTAACATTTAATTGAACTGGAATCCTGCAAAAGTTTTGGCATATGCACAGGTTAAAGAAAAAAAAAACCTTTATAATTAAATAATTTAGATGTGAAGTCATTCACTGTGTAGCCATTACCAAACATATCGTACGATGAAAATAAATAAATAAAAGTGATATCAAGGAGCACGCTGATGTGAAAACAGTTCCTGTCTAACTGCCAACCCTGCCTCTGGGCATCTACTCAGAGGAAGCCTGAGCCTCCACATGTTTTCACGTCAAACAGCTCATCCAGCTGGAAAAGCATGTAATTGGTAGCTTCGTCGCAAAATCAGGAAGCAAATATGAAAATGTATTAGAGCTTTTTTGCATAAAGAAACCTTCTAAAAGCCAGCGTACGATCGGGAGTAGCTTTTTTTTTTTACCTCTTATTTTGACACTCATCCTACCTGTAAGAAGACGGTGATGATGACAGCTACGGCAAAAACAACAATCCTAAAAATAACAACAGTTGCTGAGATTCTTCAACTTTTATTTCTGCTAGCGGCAGTGTGTGGAACAGGAGCCCGTAAAACTGGGCTAATACACACGATCAAAGCAGTCGGGCTGGCTGTAGTCAGGGTTGACGAGGCACAGCACACACACACACGCACACGCACGCGCACACACACACACACACAATTAATTCTTTTTCATGTAATAACCAAGAGAGGCCGAGAGGAATTTCCCCCTCAAGCAATTAGCTAAAAGGGCGAGACATCTGGAGACACTAATAATTTGCAGCAATAACAACTGATTTAAGGTCAGTCTCAATGTTTTCATTCTGTTAATCCACATCTGGCCTCTGCACTTAAATTAAGTGATTTCTTTTTTAAGGGAATTCTGAACAGAAACGAAAGAGGCCCAGACTAAAATGAGGTGGAACTGAACAGTAAGACTGTTCTGCTTGCAATATGACCATGAAAAAAGAAGCCTGTCACATAGTTGCAATAGGCTTGTCACAATCATCATATTTTTCATCGCGATCAAATGAGGGCCCACATCATGGAAACCAAATTCTCCTCCCTTATTAAAGTTAAACGTAGTCTGTAAACACTGTTAGTTTCTATGTTTCTAAACATATCATTCACTTGCATATGCACACAGTCCAACTATTTAATTCAAGCTGCAGAAACAGTCAGCTTTGCATTGTGATGTCACATAAACTGGCACATTTACATCCACCCATGTTCACATAGAGCCTCGTCGTTTTACACTGACATAAGAAGTGTTTCAGTCCGGGCTGCTTTTGGTATGAGGCACAATACAGTGCAGCCAATCATAACGGTGGGCCCTCTCACTTTGTGAGAATTTTTAACATTAATACGAGTTCCCCTAGCCTGATTATGATCCTGCAGTGGCTAGAAATGGCGATATGTGTAAAGTATGCCTTGATCATCCTGCTCTGCTGTTCAGAGAGAGACAGCTCAGGTGGCCCGATCTGGAATTTAGCCCCGTATGACGTCATATGGGGAAATTATCCCTCCCCTTTCTTGTTCTTTGCCTGCTCAGAGAATTTCGACCCTCCCCTAAAAAAATTAGCTCCACCTACAGTCATGGCTTGCAGACGAGGGAAACATGGCAGT
>JBBPCY010072892.1:0-31317 GCA_037974405.1 Brachyalestes nurse
ATAACGTGAATTTGGAGACACAACATGGGCAGAGTGTAATCTAACCACTTCTGTATTTAAGGTGGACCGGCTGAGTTGCGAGATGTCCAACTTTAGCCTCATCGTGTTTTTACTTCCACCCCTCGGCACGCTGGCTTTGCACACATTGCAAGTAGTCATCTTGCTTTTCGGCGTTTCCTGTAGTATCTCCAAATGAGCAACATTTTGTTCAAAACAGCGGCTCGCTCAGATTAAAGTTGCCGCAGGTTCACGGTATGGGGGCGGTGACGCACACAGCATCAAGTTTAAGGTCCAGCACAAGCTGCGAACTGGAATATAGAGATCGGGACTGTCCGACCGATATCCAATATCGGATTTACGGCTATATTGGACCCGATACCGATATCATATCGGATCGGGCCCATCTCTAATATAGGATCTTTACAAACCCACATTAAGGTGCGATAAAATAATTGTAAATAATTAAATAAAAAGTAAATAAATAGTTATCGCGTTAACACATTAACTTTCCCAGCCCTAATATAGCTGCAGAGTTTATAGCTGTAGAGTTTAAATATATTACTGTGGTAGTAATTCATAATATTGCTCTTTTTCATGAGTTGTTCTGTGATCCTTGGGCTATTTAAGTACTGGACATCCAGTCCTGCGAATTATGTGAAATAGTTATTGTGCCTTTTTTCTCTATTGTTAATTTGATGCCTGTCTTTTCCAAAAAATAAGAAATACTCAGTTATTGAATAAATATAATGTGGATTGGAATGATGGATTCACACTCTGCCAATCGAAAAAGAAAGCTCACCATACAATCTAGTAATACTATAGCTCTCATTGACTCCGTGGGCTGTTTGTTGGATGGAATGGTTTTGTAGGATCTAATTTAGGGTTTAGTTTGTAATTCCGGTCCTCTCCACAAATACTTGTGTTTAAGAAGCCTTGATGTTAATTATTCATTTGAAGAAAGAACATACTAACTGGTGGAGCATACACTATTTTACCTCTTATCATTATATGTCACTTCTTTATCTTTAATTTCAGAAAGATAATCATAGTTGACTTTGTTAGAAATAAAAGTGCCTGCCCCTCTTCTGTGAGCAGCTCCAATGGATACTGGAAAAAAAAAACACTTTAGCCTAATATGTTCTACTTCATTCAGGGTAGTCTGCTGGAGGATTTTTTTTCTTTTCTTAAGGTTGTTACGAATATTGCTTCTAAATAGGGTTGAGTGCTCCATCTACATTGAGTTTTTTAATGATCATTTTTATTGTTAAATCTGTGGTGCTCCTCATTGTACCTCATTAAAGGATCTGATGTGCACCAACCTGTACCTCAGCTTTAAGAACAAAACATACCACACAATCCAGAATGAATGACAACAGAAGACAGTATTTTAATTAGCAAAACTATCAAAGCCAGTGACTTAGGGTGTTTTTACATATCGTCTTCTTTAAAGGAACCAAACTCAGTCCTCTTGAAGTGGTCCAAAAAGTGGACCAACAGAAAGTGAACTCAGTTATTTTTATGTTCGCAGGTTCTCTCTTTATGATATAGGTTCTCTTTCTGGTCCACTTCAGCTCAGATGAGGCCTCATTTCTTTTTCTGTTCACACTTTAGATCTTTAACCAAGCTCCCGCCTTTGTTTTTTCACGTTCCCCATTCTTGGGAATTTTTTTCTCCATAAGAGTAGATGGTTTATAGCGCTACCAAACTTCAACATTTTCCACAAAGATCTCTGCTGCTGCTGTTCTTCATTGAAGCTGGTGGAGAAAAAAAAATGCTTTGAGGCTGAGCAACTTGGTAGAGAGAGTTGATTTTGACAAGAATCTCTAGGTCCCATTTATTTATTTGAAGTTTTTTTATGATCATTTATTTGTTTGTATTTGTACGTTTATTTCTTTATTGTCTGTTGTCTGTTTCCTGGGGCTGTACCATGTGCTCTACCTACGATAAGCCTAGAGCGAACCCAGAGTGCTTTGTGTTCAAAACGCGCGAGTTAAATGAACCGTGCCGCGGACTGAAAGCGAACCGGATCGTTCGGTTCATTTCAGAGAGGCCGTGTTCACATATATGCAAAAAATGCTCACTAATCGATCTGAGTTTGCTTTAAGAGCTGAAACGGACCAAGTGTGAAAACACCCTTAGCTTGGAGGGGTCTTGTACACAGTTCTGGAAAGAAATAAGAGACCACTGCAATTTATTTTTAAATCTGCATCTCTATGAGTGTGACGGCCATTCCATGCCAGTGTCTGTTAAATTCCTACACAAGCACCTCATTCTGCTTTATGAGGTACTGAGTGGTGATCACCTGAATCACATCTTATTCAATGAGGAAAAGTATAAAAACCCACTGCTGAAATCAACACTCTCCTCTTGCAATGAGACCAGTTGGACGGCAAAACACTACTAGAAGTACGTCAAAGTTAATTATTGCCACTTAAACTTATTAAGTGAACAAGAGATTTGTTTTCTTTGAATTATTCAAATTCTGCAAACGCTGCATCATTTCTCTTATTTTGATGTTTTGTCATTTCCTTTAAAATTCTGCTTTAAAGAACAACATTTTTATTTGGAAATTAGGAGAAATATTGTCAGCCGTTCTTAAAAACTAAGGCAAAGCTGTGCAGTTCAATATTTGCACCTCTAGAAGATAAAACTTCAGAAACTGAATGCTTGCAGTGGTGTCTTATTTTTTTTGGAGCTGTAGATCTTTGGAAATTATGGTCTGCGTTGTGCATATGCTATACAGATTGCATATTTGTACACATATTATAATTCAAGCTATTGCGGGCTCCTCTTACACATAAAGTCTCTTATGGGTTCTTATGGAAGTGTCTGAACTAAATGAGATTCACAACCTGAGAGAACAGTCTGGCCACGTGCTTTGGCTGTACACAGGCACAAACATCATGGTCATCGCCGTAATTTCATTTGTTTGTTTCTTCTTTAGGCTGTGATTGTCTGAAGGCTTGTTTTTTGTTGTAGTTTGTGAGCACGATATTTGTTGGTGGTTAGGGAGTTGCGATTAGAAGGTTGTGGGTTTGAATCCCTGGACTGGCAGTGGCACCACTGAGGTACCCTTGAACAAGGTACTGTCCCCATACACTGCTCCTCGGGTGCCATGCTGGTGGCTGCCCACTGCTTCACTTGGTGAATGGGTTAAATGCAGAGAAAGAATTTCACATTGTCCACATTATATGCTGTGCTGTGGTGTGTTCACATGTGACTATAAGGGGCCAATTTACTTATAACTAGCTGTTGTAAAATGTTCTCCTGGTAAAATCTTCTAATCTTTGTGAGTATTTTCTCTAATCTTGCCGGTGATAGCACTCTTCAGCATTACACTCTTTAGCTTGCATCTTTTGTTTGCATTTTTGCGTTTAACCCCTTCTATGTATTGTTTTAAGTCACCAGCCTACAGACATAACAAGGTCCTCATGTTGTAATTTCTTTTCCCACCAATGCTGTCCTTTTGTACACGAAAATATGTCAAGAAGGCTTGTGGTTTTGTTTTATGTTTTTTTTACGTTATGTTAGCTTAGAATCATACTCTGTGTTCAGTTCAGTTTTGAGGTATGAGGATGGAAGTTTTCACTTTCAAAATAGCAAAATGTTTTTTTAGCGCAGCTATGTTTATATATCTTATCAGTGTCATTAAGATACTTTTTATCTCAGAACATAAAAATTGTAATTTGAAATCAGCCCGGGGAGCAGTGTGTGGGGATGGTACCTTCCTCAAGAGTGCCTCAGAGGTGCCACTAGCAGTCCTGGGATTCGAACCCACAACTTTCTGATTGCAAGGGCAACTCCCTAACCCATAAATCTGATTAAACCATGATTAAAATTTCATGTGAAATCCTGTGACAGTCAGCATAGAAAAGAGCAGTGGGCTTACAGGAATCAACAGTGGGGAATTTTAAATATTTTCTACAATTAGGAGACTACAATTTATGTAAGGTTTAGCCATGACAACGTACTTAAGCCCACATGCAAATATGAAATAAATAAGCTGATAGATATACATCTGACATGTTGAAAATGATTATTCAATAAGTATACTACTAGAATGCAATGTTTTCAAACCACAATGAGAATTGACTTTCAAGTAATAGCCCAAACGGTCATTTTACTGTTCGCCATGTGATTTCTGACTTTAGCTGCTAACAAGTTTTTAATGATTATATAGCTAATTTGTTTACTCTAATCTCTTCATATTATATTAGAAATGTCAACCTTGATTATCTCACAGAAAAAAATGTTTCTTTGGAGGGTAACCTTAAAAAGCACACACTTCTCTCTAGGACAAAATAATTTTATTGGATCAACTGTCAAAACAACAGAAAAGATGTTTACTTATTTTATTTTATATATGTTTAGTCATTTTGCAAACTTTCTGTTGTTCATAAGTGTATCAGTTATTAAAGTGATATATAAAAAGTAAGCTTTTTTTTAGAATGCAGGTAGGCTTAAAGGACACAGGGACCTTTTTGAGCCCTGCTCAGGATTTCTTGTTAGTAAATAAGTGTAAATAAGTACAAGTAAGTTAGTATTGTGTTAAATGTGTTATTCTTACATATAGGTGCTAAAACATAATAGTCACATGTAGAGAATATATATACTGTATATGAAAACAATGATGTGTGTGTGTGTGTGTGTGTGTGTGTGTGTGTGGGAACCAGGCCTCTCAACCATCTCGCCGTCGGGATCTGGAAAGGGAAAGGACCGAAAGAGTCGGAAGACCATCTTTGGCACCGCTCCCGTGCGTGGAAGCCCCGGGGAGCCAGTGATGCTGGTCCGTGGCCCAGGGAAAGGTACAGCTGCCCTGGATCACACAGGAAACAGAACACCCACAAAGAGAGCCCATGGGAAAAGCCTGCTTAATTTTTCCACTCTTTATAAAACAGTCCCCCGAAAGCAAATAAAAATACCTTTTCTGCGCTGCATGGTTCCGGCAAGTGCCTACAGGCATAAGCAAACACACGTAGAGGAATTTAAAAAGTTTTTTACTCCATGTGTGCATGCATGAGAGACTAGAGTGGGAAGACGTTAGGGGAGTTGACCAAATCTCCCTACCCAGTGTTCCGATTCCATACTGTTGTGAGCTTTGATGCTGGAGCATCGCTTAACTTAATCTCTACCAGTCTGACCAGTCACCACGGACAATATCCATGTACTTAGAAAAAAGAATATCTGCACTTGTAGTTTGCACCAAAGGGGCAAGTTCTTAACAAACCTTTTAGCTAATGTATCAAAACATTGTCCAGGTTAACAGCCACACTCTGCAGACTCGCATGTTGAAATTAGGTTGATACAAATATGGACAAACGTTTCTTAAAACTCTTCATGTCCAAAGGCAGACAGCTTACTGGAATTATGGTGTTCGTTAAAGACCAGTCAAAGGAAAGCATTTGTAGGAATTCGACTGACCACAAGCCTAGTTTACATCCTGTTTATAATCATTTACCAGATTTCTGATGTGACTCAGCTTCTGTTTATTTATAATGTAAAAATGAGAACTCTCACTTTGGCTTCATGCAGCTTTGTACACATTTGGAATTTTCTGAAGTAGCTCCATAAGGAGGACTTTTAAAGCTTTTAAATAACACTAAAGAAGTTCCAGATTAGTTTCACTTAGACCTTGTTGGATGACATTTCAAAAAGCTGCTTTTGTAGCCCTTAGAACTCAGAGAGTATTAGTAAAAATCAGATTAAATCGAATAAAACCAGTCTAAAATAGTCTAAAACCAGGGTGTGCTGTCCTACACGCTCACCAGTTGCCGCACTTTCGCTTGACATGCCAACCGCACAGCTATTCTCAGGGCCCCCCTCATTCTGTGGGTTTTCCCCACCAACTTGGGGACATTAACTATTGTACAACCTCTCTTGGGTTTAAAATTAATTAATTTTTTTCTCTTTTTCAATTGTTTCTAAGACCTAAAATAGAATAAATTTGGCCAGTTTTGTTCTTTATGGCCATTTGCATGCGATGCTGTTTATAAACCCCCAGTAGTTGTTACTATTTCATGTTTATTAAATTACAATAACTTCAGTCCTACGTTACGTAACATAGGACCACCAAACTAAGCTTAGCCTGACGTCCAACACCCCGAGCATCAACACAACCCTTGGAAACTTCCATATAAGGAGCTGTTTGGCCGTATGATGAGGTTTTGGAAATGAATCGTTAAGTATCCTCAAATCAGCGGTGGATCACCCAACGATTTTTGGTCAACAAAGTCATATTCTGTAGTTGCTTTGATTTCAGGAAAACAGATTCACAATATCTAAGGTCTAGAGATTTTGCTCATCTAGACTCCACACTTAAAACACCAGGTTGCTTATTCTGTCATCGTCCATGGTTGATCTGTAAGAGAGTGTTAGTAAGATCGAGTACTCATGCAGCTGCACTCACAGACAGTAACCGCTATTCAGCACAAAGAAGAGTAAATGAAACAGCTCATGATGCAACCTAATGAATTTTGTGATCCAAGCGTTAGGATATAAATTTGGCACCAAGAAAAAAAATCCATTAAAATAAACAGATGTGTAATAGATAGATTATTAAATTAATGTCTCCTGAAATTAATCATTTGAAAAAGTTCATTTTCAAATTCATTTTTATTATACTCATTAATATGCTTTATATATTTTTTTTTATTACCATGTTTATTTATTTCAGGATTTATTTTGTAGCATTTCATATTTTTACACTCTATTTGTTAATTATTTATTTATAATATTATCGGTGGTTCCAGCTTCTCCGTGTTTGTAGCCCTCTTTATCTTATTCATACAGCTTGAGGATTCAGCTTTTGGTTAGAATATCCTCAAGATTAAAACACACATACAGTCTAGTGTATTTTGACTGATCTGCTTCAGCTGCCTTCCTCACAAATCTGTCATCCTCTCTGTTTCCCTACAGCTGGTGTAGAAGGTGCGAGGTTAAGTTTGGAGGAACAAACACCTGTCCCGGCTCCATCGCTCAGTGCCATCATCCGCACACCCAAGTGCTACCACATCTCCTCCGTTAATGAGAATGCTGCGAAGCGTCTCTGCCGCCGCTACTCTTCTAAGCTGATCCTACATACAGCAGGCCAGCTGTTGCGTACCTATCCAGCTGCCACCCGAATTGACTCCGCCAATCCCAACCCACTCATGTTCTGGCTCCATGGCATCCAACTTGTTGCCCTTAACTACCAAACTGACGGTGAGCATACTCCAAAAAGCACTGCAGCCTTAAAGCTTGGTCATTTGAAATGTAATTGAACTTAATTTAAATGAACTACTACAGTGTGTCATTCAGTATTACAATAACATTATAAAGGAAACGAATGTGATATTAACAAGTAAACTAGAAGAATCACTGTCAGAATCTTCGGAGCATTTTAAGGTGATTGTTTGCTGAAAATTTTCCTCCATTGCAAAAATGTAATCAGTCATCAAAGACTATTTTGCCTGTCTAGTTTTGCACTAGAGCTCAAAATGTCTGATGACATAAGTTAAGCCTTTACCCTTTTAGTTCCATGGGTGGGAAGTTTGCACTGTTACAGCAGCAAAGTGGACAGAAAAAGCAGCATAACCTATAAAAACTATAATGTGAGTTGTTTAGTACCACCAGAATTTAACCAGAATTGCTTATGTGGTTTCAGACACTATATGATACACTATTATCAATAAAAATCAATACAAATATGGACAAAATTCAGAATTAAAAATGGATGCCTCTTGTCTAACCTTTTTATGTACTCTTGGAAAAGAAGGCACAAAGGACACTTTGAACTAAACCACAGGAGAACCAACTAGCTTCCAACTGATGACAGAGCTCAAAACAATAACATTTCTCACTGCTGCCCTCTAAATGTGTAAAAAAATAAAACGTTACTCATTCCTGCCCTCTAATATTGTTGTAAAACCAGACAGAAGCTACTTTTGTTTTGTAAGTCCTGTGTTGTCTTTTAGTAAATACCCTTTCTGCTTATTTTATTTACAGGCATTTAATTGATGAATGCATCTTCGCATTCTGTTTGTGTAACTAGCTGATTGTGAAAGCTGAAAACTGTGGAAAATAATTGCAGTCATCTTTAGTAATTATGAAAATGTGATTATAGAAAAATTATGTAAATGTGTAAGCTCCTTTTAGCTGTATTACATTAGCAGCTCCAGTGCAAAATTGTTGAATTGAAACTAAAATGACCAATGGTGATCTGGGTTTTAACTGTGGTAATGTGTTGAAATGTGAGTGGTTTGGTCAAATTGCCAGAATTGCTTCTCCCTTGCGAGTGATTTGTAAAAGGGGGATTGTTAACAGCATGTTTGTTTATATGTGTCTCGCTCTACAGACCTGCCCATGCAGCTGAACTCAGCTATGTTTGAGGCAAATGGTCACTGTGGTTTTGTCCTGAAACCTCCAGTGCTGTGGGACCGCTCCTGTCCACTCCACCAGCAGTTCAACCCACATGACCGAGAACTGGATCACATGACTCCCACTAGCTACACACTCACCGTAAGCTCTAACACACACACACTGAACTCCCACCAGACTTGAATAATGGCAGTATAACCAACTCTTCATATATGAGCTACAACAATGTCTGTTTTTAAATGATAATATTTAATGATAATAATTAATCCCTTAAACAAGGTTTATATGTGTATCCACATTTAAATCTTAACTTATATCTCCACATTAACAACTGTCTGATGCCCCCTGAAGCGGCAATATGTGAAATTGTGAAGTCAGATTTATTTATACATCGCTTTTCTTTTAAGTGACTTTAAAAAATCCAGGTCTGAGAAAGCCAAGGGTGACAGAGGTAAAAAGAATTATACTATGAAGAGGACTAACAATATATAACCACTGATGAACTATTGAGTCTGTAGTTGGCAGTAGAGGGATCTATTCAAGTTAAACAAACAGTTGGCAGTTGTCCAGTTCCGAAAAGATGAAGTAGACTAACAGTTAAACAGATGAAGCTCTGTTTGAGGTTGCAGGATACGCAATACTCTATATGGACCAAAGTATTGGGACACACCTTAATTCAGAGTTTGGGCTAGGCCCCTTAGTTCCAGTGAAGGGCAACCTTAAAGCTTCAGCATACACTGCTTCAGGATAAACTGGAACAGAGAATGCGAGCTAGGACTGCTCGTCCAACATCAGTGCCTGACCTCATAAATGCTTTACAGAAGGAATGGGCATGAATTCCCACAGAATCTTTAAAATCTTGTGGAAAGCCTTCTAAGAAGAGTGGAAGCTGTTCTATCTGCAAAGGGGGACCAACTCCATTGGAATGTATTTGAGTGTAATGTCCCTGTTGATGTAATGGTCAGGTGTCCCAATACTTTTGTCTGTATAGTGTATAAATGTAAAGAGCACTTCAAATCGGCATGTTCTTGAACTCCTATATCTGCACGTGGGAAAAGTTAATTACTGCAAGCCAGTTTAAAAAGGAAGGTTGTAGCTTTAAGCTTGACAGTTTGTTTCTGGCACCTTTTGGGCCTAAAAGAAGAGTTTGAGTTGAGTGTAAGAAAATCTCTAACAATTATTACTTTATCACCACATATTTCTAGGAAAGATGAATGGTTCAGATGGTCATGTGTTTATAGGACTGCTGTATCTTTGTTTGTTTTAACATTATGCAGCTGACTGACTGAATTTCTGTCTGTCCACCGCTGGGTTTTTATTGGGCTCTGGCTTCAGAAAACAGTCAGATGACCAAAGGAAAAAATATGTGCCACGTGCATTGCGAACACTGAATTACTGCATTTCTCCAAATGAGAAAAAAATGAAAGTTACTATTACTAAGTAACATAAAGCACGCTTTTATGATCACCAACAAGAATTGTGACTCTTAAGTCTTAATAAAACCTTTGTGTTTTTGTGACCCACGTAACCGCATCTAGTCATATTATTTGAGATGCACGTTTGCAGTATTGCTTCTGTTTTGTCCACTGCAATGATCGTCCTGTGTCTTCCTCTCTGAAAGGTCGTGTCAGGGCAGAATGTGTGTCCAGGTAACAGCAGTGGGAGCACAAGCGTGGAGGTAGAAGTTCTAGGCCTGGCAGTGGATGCCTGCCATTTCCGGACCAAACCCATTCACCGAAACACACTCAACCCCATGTGGAATGAGCAGTTCTCCTTCCATGTGCACTTTGAGGACATGGCTTTCCTGCGACTGGCTGTGGTGGAGAACAACAGCTCTCAGATCACAGCCCAGAGGATCCTGCCTCTCAAAGCTCTCAAACCAGGTCAGAACAAAATGGCTTTTTGAAATATAAGTAATAGTTTTTTATTTAAATGTCAAAACATATGTCCCCAGAGCACCTAGAGTGGTTCTCTGGTCCACATTTTGACCTTCTCCCAAATCCAAACACAGAGATAGAGCAAAAATATTGACCACCTGGCAAGTCTCAAAGACAGCACCCAATTCAGACTGAAAGGTAGACGATTATATACTGTAATGATATACTAGCATACGAGGTTTGTTGCAACCAGTTTTGCAGTAAGACCATTCATTCATGTTCTGAAACCAGTGGTGGAATGGCAGTTTAACAGCCAGTTAAACTATTTGACAACTGCATACTTATTATTTTATGTTTGAATTACTTTCAACCTGTAAACTTCAGTATCTCTTGATAAGAGATGGCACAACAGTTGCCATTGTTTCTCTGAAAAAGTATTAAGAACTAAAACAAACATATGGGTATGTGTCTCACAGTGTACTCAGTAAAAACACTCCTATAACCCAGTCAGGCAGTTGGTGACTATTTCTGGCTGACCGTTGACTGTAGGCTCCAGTTGGTCTTTGTCAGTGCTTTTTTTTTTTTGCCCGAATGAAAAAAAGGCCAGAATTTACTTGAATGTGCTGAATTGGCTTATAACACAGCTGTTTTATCCAGGTGCAATAAAGTACATGCATATTGGTCACCAGTTGTAGTCTTTGATGTGTGTTCTAGTGCACTGACAGTGAGAGATAATGGGGAGCTGATGTAAGGAAAAAACCTTATCTGAGTGAGTCCTGGACCTAAGGGCGGTACCTAGGCTTGTGCATTGCCGTGTGGAAAGTGTCTTAATAAGACAATTATATATATTATTGCTTGAATAAATATGATGTACATGATCTGCAGTACAGCTAGTGAAATCAGTAAACCATGATTTGGATTTTTATGTTTGAAAACAGATTGAAAATGTTGTTCTGGACAAACATTAATGCATACTTTATTCTAAACAATTTTAGAATTCCCAAATCAATGCGGTGTTTTAGAAAGCAAGACTGATAGACAGATAGATACATAGATGCATACATACATAGATGCACACATAGATACATACATACATACATACATACATACAAAGAAAGAAAGAAAGAAAGAAGGACTGCTTGGTCACAACACTAGATAACCCCTGTCCAGTAGACAGATATATGTTCCTTTTGGTGACTCTTCATTTTGGGCTTAAATCATCTGGTTAATTGAGAATCTTGGCACAGAAATGTTTATAAATCGTAGCTGTGTGTAATTTGTTTTTTTTTCTGCATTTTTAACAACTTCATCTAATTACTTTGTGGTCAGTAGAGCAGTTTTTTTTTTTATTTTATCTCATCACAGATTGAGGTCTCCTCAAAAGATCTTTTCGTCCTAGCTTTTAGAAGCTTGATGATGATGATGACTATACTTTTGCTGCTTCTCTTCTTAGGCTACAGACACTTGCAGCTGTGGAACCAGCACAATGAGCCGCTGGAGGTGTCCAGCCTGTTTATCTTCAGCCGCAGGACAGAGGAGAGTCCAATTGGAGGACCCCGGGCTGCTGCTGTGGTGAGAGATCCTCAAGAGATACCGCTCTGTTAAATAATCCCACTCAATAATCACACACCCATGCGGTTGAAATGTAGTTGAAAAATTTCCAGCTGAAAATTATTTCTTTGCCCTGCAGCTGTTATATTAAAATTGACAGAATGTAAAATGTAAAAAAACAAGCAAATTACTGCTATTACTGTTTTATCTTACAATTTCAGAAACTGCATCAAAAGGTCTATTTGATATAACATAGCTATAAAGTCTGAAGCATATGAATGAGGTTTACTATTGCTATAAACTTTTAGTACTCATAGTGACGGCAGAATTAAAGAAGACAGTTGAAGGTTGGTTGGTTCAGCATCCTGCTTAATTCCTGAAATGGTGTTCAGTCATTTTGTGTATTCAGTGAAGATGTACTACATTTTAGATTAAGTAAGCACTGCTGTGGAATGCGTCCAGGAAACAGGCATGCTTTGCAAAACATGTTGGAAATAGTTCTGATGTTTGTACAGCTTAAGAATGTGGCGCATTCCAAAATCTCCCCCATTCCAGGTCACTGTCTTAGTGTAAACAGGAAATCGTAAAGACCTGCATGTTTCACTTGCAGTACTATGCTTTCCCTTCATATCAACCAATGATTTGCTGTACATATGCTTGAATATGCCTCAACGTTCCTGTACATGATAACTGACTGATATCTAAAGTGGTGAGAATTGTTGTTGTTTTGCTTCTTCAGTTGTTTAGCTCTGAAGAAAGGCGAATGGCAATACAGTACAAAGTCACAATACACGGAGCACCAGGTCCTGAGCCGTTTACTGTAGTCAGTGTGAGTGAACACACAACGGCTAAGCAGCTTTTGGACATGGTGAGTCTCAGCATACACACAGAGCCCATGTTAATGGTACATGAATGTAGTTGTGAATGTTTCTACAGGTTTATGAATTTGAGAATCTGCTTCAACATGGAGGTAGATCTCCTGTTAGAGACACTCATGCTTTAGTACTGTCACACTTGTCTACTCACACTAGATTATCCTCAATTAAACAAACAATATATACACCATTTTTTTTGTCCCGATCAGTTGGTTCCAGATGCCGTTGTGGAATACTTCCTCGTGGAGGAGAAGACGCCTGTGTCAAAGGAGAAAAGTGACGTGAAGAAAGTACCTCAGCAGCGAACCCTAGCACCCCATGAGAGAATTCTTAAAACGCTGCACGGCTGGCAGCCGGAGGAGGGCTACGTGGGGAGGATGTACCTGAAGAGCAGGGAGGAGGTAAACAGCTGTTTTATGTAGGGATTCTCTGATACTGCTTTCTTTCACATACAGCTTCAATGTATGATTACAGGAATTAGTATATAAATAACCAGATGATATTTGAGATTTTCAATAATTTATTTAAATATGCACCAGTCAGCTGTAACATAAAAACCCTTATCGACTCTATAGCTGTTCTGTGGTATCTGGCACTAAAACTTTACCATCAGATCCTTTAAGTATTCTAAGTTGCAAGTTGGGACTAGTGTGTCCAGCACATCCCACAGATGCTCAGTTGATCTAGCGAGTTCGGAAGTCAACACCTTAAACTCTGTCATGTTCTTCAAACCATTTCTGAACAATTTTCACAAGTGGTGTTGGTCTGCAACAACAAGGGGTGTGCTTGGTCTGCAGCAATGTTTAGGTAGGTAGTTTGTGCCAAAGTAACACACTAACCACTACAAACAAGAAACGTTCCACCAAACCTGACATTTTTGAGATTCTCTGACCAAGTTTGGCCTTGTCATAGTTTCTCAGATCCTTTAGTTTATCCATTATTCCTGCTTCCGACACATCAACTTCAAGAACTGAATGTTCACTTGCTCCTGAATAGATCTTACCCCTCAGCAAGTGCCACTGTAATGAGATAATGAATGTTATGAAAATCAGTGTATACATTTACCAAGTTATGAAACAATGCTACAGCTTTTCTCTCAGACTCTCAGAAAAAAAAATTAAGCTGTAAAGAACAATTAAACCATAACCTTTACATAAACTGTGCAGTAATTCTTAGTACAGCTGTGTGCAACCCACATAAGATGATTATTAAAGTGATTATTATTGTTCTCTAGCAAGCCAATGTTAACCAAGTGCTAAAATGTAGACTGTTACATAGTTGCATAGGATAAACAATAATGGACATCTTTGCATAAAAAGATGAGCAAGAAACACTGGAAAAATGACTTTGTTGAGAAGCGTGACTGAAAATACATCTGAAATTATTTATTTATTATTATTTATTATTTTATACTTCATCTTTAATGCCCATTTTCTAGTGCTTTGTAGGACCACATGTCCCATTTTACATCACTTGACGTTATGTTCAGTAGTAGCCTGCTTGCATCTCTGGTGTTTCCACATCCATGTTAGCCTGAGAAATATTGCAAATTTTAAATCAATAGCAATATTTGAGACAGCAAATGGCTTTTCAGTTGTCCACCATGCTCCTTGCTCCCCGTTGTGACTTGTTAGTCACATACAGATATGTGTCCTGTGACAGAAGAACTAAACTTGCTGCTGTATTGACAGAATCTGAACAAGAAGAACATCGTAATGGAAGGAGTGGAGGAGGTGAACACTGGAAGAGAGGAGGAAATGTTCTTTGTGCAGGTGCATGACGTCTCACCAGAGCAGCCTCACACAGTCATTAAAGCCCCGCGCTACAGCACTGCCCAGGACATCATCCAGCAGGTCAGCTCAAGAGGACACTGTCCTTCAGTGATTTTTGTGGTTTAATGTTAGTAACCTGTGCTTAGTTCATGATAAAAAAAATAAGATTTTACATTGTTTCACATGCATACTCCAATTAACTATGTTGGGTGAAAACACTGGACTACACAGATTTGAGTGGCACTTTGCATGTAGTTCCTTTTCTAATTTTACTGTTATCACTTATAAATAAATGATATTTAAAAGCTGTGCTCTCTACTCTCCCTGGTCACAGACACTGAGTAAAGCCAAGTATTCTCTGAGCATCCTGAGTAACCCCAACCCCAGCGACTATGTCTTAATGGAGGAGGTGAGCCGTGAGGCAGCTGGGAAGAAGGCGTCCTCAGCCAAGCCTAGCCAGCGCGTGCTGCTGGACCATGAGTGTGTGTTCCAGGCCCAGAGCAGGTGGAAAGGTGCTGGCAGGTTCATCCTCAAACTCAAAGAACAGGTATGCAAGCCCATTGGCCTCCAGCACACAACCGCCAACCTCTTCATCTGGGGTGCATTCTGCTGTGTAAATGTATGGGGAAATTGGACCCATTTGCAGCCTTTGATAACATCCAGGTTCTCTGAACTAGTGGTCCCCAACCTATTTCGCGCCACAGACCAGTTTCATGTAGAACAGTATTTTCACAGACCGGTATAGATACAGCTGAAAACAGTAATACAGTGGGAGCCCTGCGCTTATTTCCCTCCGGCGAGCCGGTGACCGAGACAAGCTTTTTTCAAAGTAAAAGATCTTTCAGACTCTGCTAATCAATGAAATACTTTCTGTGCGGCCCAGTACCAAATGACTCATGGACTGATACCAGTCTGTGGCCCAGTGGTTGGGGACCTCTGCTCTAAACAAATTAACGATGGCCTGATGTCTGATATGTTGAGTGATACTAATGGTTTATTTTGATTTTTCATGCCGATACTTCAAGCTGATATGTTACTGGACATTCGCAAAATCATCCTCGTCTTTGTATTAGCTTGCTAATACATTAGGTTGAAGGGATGTTACCTTAATTTTACTTTTTTTGAAATTTGAATTTTCTTACTGTTACTTTTCATGTACCTGCAAATATAAAACAGCCAAGTCAGTCTAGTTGTAATGTTTATAGCCTCTGAGTTTATTACTTGATTTTAGATGAAACTAATGATTATTCTATCATTTATTTTTATATAAGTACAATAATCAAGCATTTTTTTCGATTATTCAATCTGTATGTTTTAGTGAGGAGCGCATTCCATGCCTGAATATTTTACCATACCAAATATTGCTTTCGTTAACATACTGGGGTTTTGATGTTGGAATTGTTGCATAATTACAATTGTGGTTGGATGCAAGAAATTGCAGGGTAGGATACTTGCCTCTGGACCAAGAGGTCATGGGTTTAAATTCCTACCTTCAGTATACCAGCACTGGGTTTTGAGCAAGACCCTTAACCCTTATCTCCAAGTTGCTCCAGGGTGACTGTCCCCTGTAGTTAGGGAATGGAATACACTTTGGATAAAAGCGTCTGCTAAATGCTGTAAATGTAAACTGTAGTGTTGGTTTCCCAGAGAGACATTAAAGCTTATCCTTGATTACAGTTTCTCCTTTTAGTGGAGAGTCTCTATTCAGAATGCTCTGTAGTCCAGCATTAAGCCTAATCCTTATTTTAAAAACAAGACTATAAGGTTTAAAAAACAATTATAAAATGAAATGTTAATTATTAACTAAAGTCTCTAAACAGTTAGTAAAATAAGTGAAAATAATATTAATTAATACTACTTTTCATTTGGTATTTAATGGGTGTTTTTATTACACCTTCACATTTACATATTAACCATTGTAACATGCTGGGCCTTGTGAATCTCAGGTTTCTTGAGATTTCCTCCTATTACATATTAAAAGAACAGATTGCCTATATTGTCCTTCTGTACAAATTATATCAAAATGTATTATATGGCACCTTTTTGTGTATAATGTACACAAAAAATGAACATTTATCGCTTACCAAATGTAGTCTACTCCACAGCCCTAATGGCCAAATTTTGTAAATGGTATGTTGATTGGCAACCATAGCCTACTGTTAACCACAACTGTTCACTACATTGATGGAATCATTATTTTATTAAAACATTTAAGGTGTGTGTGTGTGTGTGTGTGTATATGGTTCTGTTTCCAGATTGCTCGTGAAGATAAGCGGAAGGGTGTGTCATTTGCCAGTGAGCTGCGAAAGCTAACAGGCCGCAGCCGCAGCGTGATGGTGAACGGCCCCCCAGTACACGAGGCAGCACACAGTAAGGATGAGCGGGCCACGTGGCCTGCTGCTCCGCCACTGCCCGAGGCCTACGACTGAATGCACGTTCTGCAGTGTGTGTGTGTGTGTGTCCACAGTGCATGGAGCCCCAGCCAGGTACAAACCCCCCCTCCCTCCCATATCCTAAACACCAGACGCAGTCATAAGTTCACCATGACTTTAAGAGCTACACTTCAGTTTAGCCTATAAGCATCAAAACTGTCAAAAACAAAAGAGAAAACACAGCTCTACTTGTACCCATGAACACTTTTGCAAGTTGAGGTTTACATTTTGATCTTGTAAAAGACGGTAGCACAGTAGTTTTATCTGTAGCATTTCTAGCGTGACTCCTCCATAAAGAGACCTGGCCGCTGTTTAACGTCTGACAGAAACCCTGTGTTTAGGCTGCCTCTCGTATTTACAACCCTTGACTTATCTACAAGTTCCAGAAGACCTAGTTATGTTAACACAAACATGATTCTCAGTCATTATCATTAGGGGTCCTCAGAAGGCCTAGAAGATCATGATGGGTCTCCTCTGGTTTACATAAGAGTCAGTGAAGTCCAGTTCATGCCTAGCCATGTCAAAAAATCCAAGCAAAAAGCCTTAGTTTAATTTAAGAATATAATATGATATCAAAAATCTTAAGTCTGTTGTCATAAATATCTCCCCTTGATTGGCAGTGCGAGTTAAGGAAGAGCTAGACACTGACTGCGATAAGTATGGTAGTCCGTGTACCAGTACATGATACAGGCATGATGGACTTGAACAGAATTAACAAGCCCTGACAGTGCTGCAGCTTTTACATTGAAGTGTGATTAATAGCATGTGAAAAGCATCCAGCACCTGTGTGTCAAGGTCACCATGTTTACCCCAGACAAACAGAAGCAGAAACAGCAGATCCTGTTTGTCTCAGTGGTTCATTATCAAATGTAGTCATCCATTTACATGAAGTTGTAATGCTAATGGTAGACTGTAAGATAGTGGAGCATGCTGGATGTGCCTCTGGAAAATGAAGACTGTCTTGAGGAAATTAACCAAAAAATGTAACTGAATGCATTGTTTAATGGTGTACATTATGCAGGCATGAATTTAGGAAATGCAAGAACTGTAATCATGTGTAATGTAAATGTATAATGTTTGGTTCATGGCAAGCCACTTTATTAGAAACTAAAGATCTATGCCAGTTCGGGGTTTTTACTGGGAGCATACGTCCAAGTCACTTGCATATTTCTATTACAATTATAGCGTTATAATGGCATGTGATGTTGAGAACAGATGGTCTACAATCTGTAATTCTGCACCTGCATAGTTCATCTTAAAGGAAGCAGGAGCTCCTGAAGTAATCAGTGAAAAGTTCAAGCTGAGTGTTTCTAAAAGGATGGTGAATGCAGTCTTTCCAAAAACTGCTGTATATGTAATGATTGAATTTATTGCCAATTCTATTAATGAACCATAGTCATAGTTGTTTTTAAAAAGTCTGTTTCCTCCTCTATAGGGTTTCCGTTTTCAGTGGGATTGAAGGCCTGGGTGGCTGAGGGCCATCTGTGTTCTCAGAATCGTTCAAAAGGAGAACGACCCGATGACAACAGCGTTACTTCTACCTGGACCTTTCCCCTGCTATGGAACTGGAAACTGCACAAATGAGTCCAGGTGCATGGCAGAAACAGCACTAAAACCTCGCAGAGCCTCACAGAGGTGTTTTTTGAAGGAATACCATCTCATGGGCCCACTGGCTGAAGTGCAGCATAGGTTGTTAGCACTTAGCGTTAGTCTGGTAGCAGGTGCACACTCAACCAGTCCAAGTCTACAGAGTTGTTAGGATACTTGGGCCTATATGGAGACACAGGACTTATAATTTGAGATGAAGGTTGGATCTAGGACTTTCGTGTGGAAAGTTTTGTTGGGTTTGTGAGCAGAGGAGGTCTGTATTCTCTTTCATTTCTCCTGTTTTGGCATTGGGATAGTGGTTTGAACCCCCAGTTAATAACACATTAAAGAATAGCATTATCTTTGTGGGTTGGCACTTTGCTGTCACTTTTTTTTTTTCTTCAACGTTCTTTCTCTTTTGCATGAAGTCGCATCCCACACTATAACCTGCTAGTGTTGTTAGAAAGCCATTGAAACACATGATTTATAACTGACATTTAACAGTACCTTTTATTGGGGACTAGATTGCTGTACATAATGTACATCATGCCAGAATTGAGAAGTAGCTGCTCCAGTGTTTTTAAGAAGTTGAGAAATATATAAGCTCTAATTTGTACAATTTACTGTTGAAGGTACAATTTTACTGCACCTTAAACCATATGTGCAACAGAAATATACTTTTTGTTTTAATTTTGCACTTGGTTATGTAAGATTTATTTCAATCTAGGGCATTTACTTGTCATGACATTTAAGTACACCAATTCTTTTTTACTTCGCTTTTACTGCACACTAATATCTTTTCATTTGGGGGGGGGCATTAAATTTGTTTTCAAATAAATTAGTAGAACGTTCTGCATGCACTTAGACATTGGGTCCCAATTTGTGTGCAACCTTTGAATTCAAATTTTTTCTTGACTACCTCTGCTACCCTGTGGAGCTTTGAAGATGTCCTCACATAATAGTTGTCTTGAATAATATTTTTTTCTTTGTCCTTGCTGTATTACTTTGCTAAGCCTTACCAGTTATATGTTTCCTTGATGTAAAGTGGAACTATTCTGTGTGAAGGTTTAAAACCTCTTTACCTGTTGTCCCTTTCTTGGTTTGAAGAGGTCCACTTGATTGTGTTTAGCCCTGTAACTGTTTTTATTTATTTATTATAGTAGCCCAGGTTGGCCATATGTTTGTCTTGTAAATAAGACATTATAACTGTTAATTCTATATGTATAATTTATTTCCTAGGATGTAAATATTACTCCAAGACGTTCATTCGGTGTTCATGTATACCATGTTTACTTTTTTTTTTACTTGTCAGACATGCTACGTTGGCATTTTTTAATGTCTATAGAGAATAGTACACCAAAGTAGTATTCTGATTTGTTTTAATTTACATAATTTGTTGTAAAATGCTTTTTAAAAATTTGTATTTTATTAGTATGTAGTTTAAATCAAGTAATTCGTCATGGACCTATATTGGTTATTTCAGTGGCTCTATTAGAACTGATGTCTCTGGAATAGGCGTAACCTCTGCAGTGTCACTTTTCTGCACTTCTTTATTTTTATGCTGCCATTAATCCAGTGACTTATTTGACTACTGTGGAATTATGGTAACTGTACACTAACAATAAAAATATTTTAAAAAATCTTCCAAAATCATTTGTTTCTGAGGAAGGTTGACTGGTTTCATGTCTGATTTTCTACACATTTGTTCAGAGGTACTATAAATATTGAATGCAACCAGCAAGCATCTAGATCCTTCTGCATATAGCTCAGTGTTGGGAATTGTATTACACTCTTTAATTTAAGATAACACTTAAATATGCACTTGCTAGTAAGAGACGACTCCTCAAAAGATTCACATGGAGGTAGGCTTAGCCAAGGGACTTTTTTTTTGTTTTTCCTTTAATTGTTCTGGTTCATTTTGCTGAAGTCTTGTGCACAAGTCCCACTGTTTATGTGGTGTTTTGAATAGGCCACTTGAAAAAGCAGAAAACAAACTTGTATTTTAAACAAATGTACATAAAACATTTCCCCAAGCCCTCCCCAGTTTGTAGAGACACAAGCAGTTCATTTCTTAGTCAGATGAGCAGTAAAGTCAAGTGATTCTTGGTTGTCCTCCAAATTAAGAGCGGCATCAATCTGTCCTTTTAAATTTGAATCCAAAAAGGCAGCACCAATTGTGAAATGTTCCTGAAACACAAAAACTGAGTAAATAAAACTGGATAAATCATGAATAAATTACATTAATTTCAGGACTATTTGGTTACCTTCTTTTTTGATGGTGGTTCTGCAACTGGTGGGTTAAACGTCATATCCTTCAGGCTGTAATCTTCAAATACCTCTTCAGGTGTTCTGAGAACATTTTTGAACAATGTGAAACTCATTTCAGCTCAAGATTTACATTCATTCACATTTAATAGTCAATAGACTATGTTCAAATGTTCATTCTTTAATGTCCATGACCCCTAATTGTCCAAACTTTTACATTCAATGTAATTTAAGACACCCTGGGGAAATCTGATTTACACAATTTCCTCCACCCAAGTTGACAAAAGTATGGGCAAAATACAGACTTTATAAGATAAGCTTTATTTGTCATATGCGTAGTCATACAAGTACAACACAGTGAAATGATTTCTCTGCATTTAACCCATTCAAGTGAAGCAGTGGGGATGGTACCTTGCTCAAGGGTACCTCAGCGGTAACACCAGCAGTTGGGATTCGAACCCCAACCCTCTGATTGCAGGGCCAACGCCCTAACCACTAGGCCATCCGGCTGGTCCTCTATACTTGTAGCTATACTTTTAACACGTAACATGTCATTATAGTATGTCTCAGTGCAAAACCAACAAAGCATGTGTGAGACAGTTTGAAAAAAAAAATACAGGTCCATATGACCCATCAGATGCTCTTACTTTTACAGCGATGAATGAAACTCTTAATAATCTGTCAGTTTTCCACACTTTAGGCAAGTTAGTATTGCAGCTTCGTAGACGCCCACTCCTGCTGATTAAAGCACTAAAGGAATCAAAAGTCTTGCCCATTCGATACAGCTTTGCGATACATGCATGATGCTTCTCAGTCAGCAACATTTATGAAACAGGATTTCTGGAAATACCCTCACATTTTTGTCAATATAGCATTTTAAATGTAGAGATGTGGACTCTAGGAGATCTTAACAAGCAGATATTCATTAGAAGAGTAGAAGCTTCCAGTTCATTAACCTTGTACTTCCAGTTCCAAACTAAATAAGCAAACCTGACTGATCAACTACTTGTAGAGAAAAAGGCAAATTGTTTAACAAACCAAGGGCTCACATCCTGGTCTATTATAAAGGTTTAGCAATGCAACACATTACACATTGCAACACATTTTAATACAAGAAAAAAGTTTGACTTTTGACTCATTCAACTTACCTTCTACTCAGATGTATGCCAAGTGCTCCTGAGCCCTCACTGGGCGCTCCAGCCAGTAGATGAGTGGTGTATTTCCTCACTGTGGGATGGTAGTGTCTCTGCAAAAAAATACATACAGAACTCTGTTGATTGTTGGAACCAGATGGAGTGATGCTGAGCAACATGTACTGTCACAGAATTCTCTTTTAGACTGATTTGGTTGTGATACTCTACATCACAATACATTCGACCTTTCTATGCTTTATCTGTATTCATTGGTTCATAATTGACTTCAACCTACAAATTCAATGTAGGTTTTACACTTAAAAATGAAAAATAATGAACTTAACAGAACCAACGGAAAGCACACAGCCACATACAGCTTTCAAATGATTCATGCTCGGTCTACAAAACACATTCTGGTGCGGCAAGTGTTGCTAGGTTAGACAAACTACCACTTTTTCTTCAAGGCCCATTTGCTCTAATGACAGGCGTGGCCTGTACTCCCAGTGTGCTTCCTGTAGTCCACCTACCTTGAGTGTGTGCAGCTCCCACAGGCAGGTGTTCTGGGGATTACAGTACTCTGGCTCATCCAGCTCAGGCAGATACACACCACTGCCCTGTGCATCATTGTCCAACAGGATGTCACACTTGGGAAAAGTCTGTATACACATTTTAATACTTTCTTTTAGATTCACATGTAAGAGAAAATACTCAACCAACCGAATATTACTGATGTCATGATGCAGTGATGCAGTTTACTCTCACAATGAACAGATTTGAAACATAATGTATTTTTAGGCATACAAGCTGGCTAGAACAGCTAAGACAGTACTTTATTAACAGTCTGACTGTTCAAAGCATTGCTATAACAGAAGCATTGCCCCTAGGCTGTCAATTATTAACCATTTGATCACAATGATTTAATTTTACATTCAAAAATATCCAAGCTTTGTTTCTAGGTAATGCCAGATTTTCATTATGCCAGTACATACGCTATATGGACAAAAGTATTGGGACACACACCTTAATGATTGAAATCAGGTGTAAAAAGGAAAAGGAAGAACCTTTTCTATTCCAGCAGGACGGTGCCGGAGTGCACAAAGCAAGGTCCATAAAGACATGGTTGGATAAGTTCGGTGTGGAAGAACTTGACTGGCCAGCATAAAGCCCCGACCCCAACCCCATCCAACCCCTTTGGGATGAACTGGAAAGGAGACTGCCTTCTCATCCAACATCAGTGCCTGACCTCAAATTCCCACAGAAATGCAGTCACTAAAGTCCCTGTTGGTGTAATAGTCAGACGTCCCAATACAATAATGTCCATATAGTGTACATAGAAAGCAAGACAGCAAACAGTAATGTGACTGAGTTGTCTCTATAAAGTGATTATTAGTACGGCGGATTAAACTGAAGGAGAACTATATTCTGTCTCACTTGTATTAGATTCCTGTTGGCTGCCAGGATGCTCACGCAGGAGTCGTGCATCATGTGCAGGGCAAGTGTACTCAATCTCTTGACAAAGGCAAGTGCCCTGTGTAGGGTGACCTGCTTCCTCCGCTTGGTCAGCATTACGTCCAGACACTGCAGCACGATGGCAGTGTCCTCATTTGATGCACCTGCAGCCAGAAAGAAAAACAACACTGTCATATTCCCAAAATCAGTGCAATTTTGTTTTCATTAAACAACTTTAACTTAGCCTATTAGCTGCTAGCACTTAATGCAGACATACACTTCAAATCCAGTGTGTCCAGCTAATCCGTATAAAGTAAAGTGGCCCCTTATAGTTACATGTGCACACAGTGTGAACAATGTGAAATTCTCTGCATTTAACCCGTTAACTAAGTGAAGCAGTGGTTAGCTAGTAATGCAGCACCCAGGGAGAGGTATGTGGGGACAGTACCTTGCTTAAGGTGTCACCAGCAGTCCCAGAATTCAAACCCACAACCTTACGATCGTAGGGACACCTCCCTAATCACTAGGCCACGTGCTGCCCCATTATGAACCTCGTTCTATGAATTCAACCCAAGTGAAGCAGTGGGGATCCAGTGACACAGCACACGGAACACTGTGTGGGGATGGTGTCTTGCTCAAATGTACCTTAGTGGTGCCACTGGCAGTCCTGGGTTTTAAACCCACGACCTTCAGATTGCAGGGGCAACTCCCTAACCGAAAGACCGTCTGTTGGACCTAATGTGAAGGTTCTTGTACGCAGCTATTTTATCTCTATTGTCAACAGAACAGCATGTATGTTCTGGAAAAGCCATTAACAACTTATGCAATATAAATGGGCACAAAAGCAGCTAAACATGGAATAAAACATGCCTATGGAGCTGGGGAAACATTCTCTGAAATGATGAAGCTCCACTGAACACCTGTTATCAGCTGGAGTAAATAAGCTCCATGAAGCACATCTAGCATACGTCTGAGTAGCCATTTATGATAAAGCACAAAAAAACTGGGACCATCTCCAGTTAGTAAGGAATTTCAAAAGAAATGGCATAACAGCAAGAGCTGATAGGTTTGGGGTTTGGTGTACGAAGCTGAACGTACCTGCACGCAGTGTGAGAAGTCTTTTGTATAAGTGGGTGTAGAAGTTCAACGGGTCAATGTTAAGAACGTCACCTGTTGGAAATAGACTGGTCAGACAATGTAGATGAAAAGCTGATATTGAGCAACAGTGAAAAAAGAAAAACAGAGAAACAGCACAGACCTTGTCCTGACAGAATGTGGAAGGCTGTAAGAATGCAGTGGAGACTTTCTCTGTGGGACAAATCCTACACACAGCAAATGAGGAACAAATCAACCAGCAGGTACTGTTGCCAAAGATTTATAAACTCTTTCTAATCTTACAGTTCAGAAACTATGATTAACTTATTTAGTAACCAGTATCTAACTTAAGTACTTAAATAAGATACATTAATTAAGTCAATGGGTATCTAACTTTATGTAAGGATTTAACTACATTAAGTTATGTAGTTGTGAGAACAAGGAACTGGACTGTCTATTGTGGATCCTCATACAGGATTTAGAGTTTAAGGAAGTACAGACCACAAATGAAAGTTGTCTATTAATGTAAACACTTACACCAGACAGAATTAGACTCTGAAGAACAGTCAGCAGATCATGAAAGAACTCCACATTTATCAGATGCGCAAACCTTGCAGAGGGGGAAAAAAATTACAAACATTGAGAAAAACTCCAAAGAGGAAAAAAAAAAGAAGCAGATATAAAAAAAAATCTGACAGTATATCAATAGCCACTTACTTTGCAAGACCTTCTAAAACAGAAGGTAGTAAGATGGATTTCTGGGTTTTCTTTAATATTCTGAAGTATATTAGGAACACTATGTTTAGTGTCTCTGTGTGCTGGAGTAAGGTGGAAAAAAACAAAAAAAATGCTTAGTAAAACCAACACACACACACACACACACACACACACACACACACACACACACACAGATAATTTATTTTGACTTTACTGTTTTGATTTTCTTGTCCTTGCTCTCAGATGCCTCTGCTTCAAGCAGCTCTTTCTGAAGCTTCTCTTCAGCTTTTTTCCACTGTGGAGGGTACAAATACACCAAATGATCAAATCCATCAATTCATAAAATCTTAGTAACAAAAAGTGATCAATTAAAATAACTGAAAAGCTACAGGAACAAGAACTACTCAATTTCTTAAATATCCTAAGCACACTGACCTTTCGTTGCATCCTGGACAGAGTTGTTTTTTTATCTTTGAAGTTCATGAATTTATGCTTGGGGGCCAAGTGTTCTGTGTCTTTCTTCATTTCCACCTCTTTAATTCTCAAGCAAAGCAAGGCTTTCAGCATCTGCCATTCACAGACATAGAGAACATTGCATCTAAAAAAACCTCTTTATTCATTTTTAATTGTTTTAACAAAAGAGATGGTTGCAATTAAAGCTGTACTTAGTAGTGTACCTCTGGTTTGACCTTGTAATTCCGGCTCTTGACAAGTCCAGAGATGACCCTCACTGTGGATAGTGAGGCCTGGCCCAGTTTGTCCTGCTTCAGTAGATTCCTGACCGCCTCACAACACATCTCCGAGACCTGACAGTCCACAAACCACACTAGCAGACATTAGCATTAGCAAAACTGCCTTCAAGCAAATACCCAGTATTCACAGTGATGCAGATTTTATCAAGCATTCCAGACAGAATCCTTCAGTTACTCAGTTTTATTTAGGTTTTTGATGATAAAAAAACAAAAAACAAAACACGGCGAAACTGTAGAGGATGCCTTTATTCCTACACAATAATTCCTTTACATCAATTTAAAATCATGGTAAAATATAATCTGCTTTCCAACATAATTGTGGCATGGACTGACAGTTTCGAATATTCACATTTTTCCACTCTTCACGAGAAGCGATAAATAATTTGTATAAAACCATATTTTTGTTTTTCCACTTGTGACAGCTGTGACATGAAGGAATGAAGTTGTCACTTACCTTCCTGACAGATTCATTCATCAAAGACACCACAACCACAACGATGTTGTTGTGGAAGTTGAAGTGCGACAGCGCCACCAAGAGTTCACACAAACATCTGATGGCCACCTCGGCCAGGCCCCTATAGCAGGCCAAAGACACGGCCTGACTGCCTTTATACTTCTTCTGCTTCCAGTCTGCAGCGACATAAAGACAGCGGATAAGAAATACAGTCTTTTAGGCTCTGCAATGCTTGTGGGTATGATCTGGGTCTGCTTTACCTCTGACTGTTTGCTCCAAGTGTTCCAAGTAGAATTTATACTGACTTACAAGCCCCTCCTCAAACTGCCTGAGCTGCTGTGTCTCCTTTTTGACCTGAGGACGTATAGACAGAACAGAGTGAGTTATAGGAACAGTTTGGCTATACTTGGCTAAAGCTTTTTTGGATTTAACCTTGCTCCTTAATCAGCCAAGACACAAGTTTAGGGCCAAAACATTGTTTTTTGGAATTATAAACATGTAATAGAAGCTCACATATACAGTTTATACTTATTAGCATAACATGTATGGCATATTTAAGTAGCCCCTTATAGGCACAATGCTTTTCATGTATAGGTTCCAAACCATTAACAGAACACTAGGAGGCTATTAATGAAAAACAGAGTTGTACAATCCAAAAATCACACACTTCATGTTTCAAAAGCAAATGTCAAATCTTACAGCAGATTATCTGGCCCTTGCTACTCAACATCTAATAACATGTTCACAGGCAACTTGGCAAAACCATGGATCACTGAAATGTACACTGCAGAAGTTACTGTATATAAAATACATTTCAATATCGTAAGTTGTTCCACACCTGAATGATAGTGTGTATAAACAGTATGGACACAGAACAGTCTACAATAAGAAAACTGTTTTAGCTGTGCAGTGTACTTTTACCATTTTGAGAGATAACAGAATACCAACAAACTATAGTTCAACATTTGGAGCAAGCGTGCGATTGTTTATGCATGCTGCTTTCATGATAACTGGTTTATTTTGTCAAACTACTTCTAAGTTTTATCTTCAGGCATAAAGCTTTCACACTAAAGAGACCGTGCACCACCCAGATGAACTAGATCATACCCTGGCAGCCTTTTCTTCTTCTGTCAGGGGCCGAATCCTGTAGGAAGGCACGATGTCCTTGAAGATCTCCATCAGCGAGACCATGACGAGCTTCCTGACTGTGACTGCCACGCAAGGGTCCGTCTCCAACAGCATGGTCCTCAGCTCCTTAAGCTTCTTTATCTGAAGAGCATAGGAGGAGTAATACTTTTAATTACCATTTACTATAAAAAACAGCTTAGAAGTGCAAATCTACTGTATGTCTAGTCAATGTATCTAACAATTTCTCTTGTTGACATTGTTGTAAGATCGAAATTATAACTTATTTCTATACTTTTTATTGGAGTCATTTGATGTATTGCGTTTTTCTTATTTCATTGGTTTCTTTCAAGCATTTTGATTTTCTCAAAATCAAATTTAAGAGAAGTAATCTTAAAAGAAGTAATACTATCTCAGGATAAGAATTTCTCAACAGAAAATTGCTTGAGACAAGTAAAACATCTAGTGAAAGTAATAACAGTGCTACAACAATATCTAAATGTCTAAACAATAATCTAAATATCTAAACAACAATATCTAAATATTAGATTTATTGTGTATAAGCTTTTACCTCCCCAGATAAAATTTGACTTCCACAGGGGTCACACTTACTAACAATACCGACATACTGCATGCCTATTAGTGTCTGTTAGTAAACTTTGTTACTACAGTAGTGTGAAGTGGACTAGAACAGCACTGTTACCCGTGGAGCTCCAACTTATTCCACATTTATTGTCGGAGCTGAAATACTAGACACTGATTCACAGACATAAACCACAAATCTTGTTATATTACATAAACTCCCCAGATAAAACAAGAATACTAATGGAATTAAGCTGTGTCTCTTACATTGGAATTTGGATCTGCCAAGATGGCTGACCCCAAAGCAGCAATATGCAGTTTCTTCTCCGTCAGCTTTTGTGAGCGAAGCTCAAGTTGTTCTTCAGGGGTCAAATCCAGGAAGCTCTGTGAGACCTCTGCTTATTACAAATCAGACAGACAAGATCAGTTTTCCAGAGTACAAACCTTTTGCACCTATTAAGGCTCCTGCAAAGTCTGCTGTGTGTCACACTGTAGAAGAAGATGCTTCAGAAGATTACAGCCAAAAGGTACACTTTGCGAGAAACTGAAATCAGTTCCGTTAAACAGTCAAGATTATTTGACGTTCTGCCTAGAATGCAAGGAAATGAACACATTGTTCGACTTGTCCATTATTCATTCCGATGCTGTACTCCAATTGATATCATTAAACGTTCTAAAATCAGTTTTAGCTTGTGACAAAACATTACGAGAATTTTGTCCAAGATTTGGAACTACAATAGAAATATCATGGTAAAAATAGCATGTCCTTAAAATCAAACTAAATTCTTCTCTGAAATTCTACCTTGTCTTGACTCATCATCATCATCGTTTTCTTCCATCTCTTCTTGCTCCTCATCTGCTTTCTGTATCACTAGAAATAAAATTTAAAAAAAGAAAAAAAATCACAATAATAATAATAATAATAATAATAATAATAATAATGAAAGCACCATCACAGACTAAGCACAGGCCGAAAAACACCAGACTCACCTGGCTTCTCCATGGTCTGAGGGATAAGACCACTCCTGTCTTTGATTGGCAGTAAATGAATGACCTCCTTCTCCTCCTCCTCTCGCTTTATTTTTCTAGGTGTCTTCTCATACTTTTCCACTGGCTGATCAGACTTGCGTTTCTTGGAGTGAACGGGAGCACTGAGACATAAAACAGTGGAAAAATGAACTTAACATGCTGCTGGACATTTACTGAGTTTGTTTCCAGTCCAAAGCTTATATGCACAGAATTTGTATATATACAAACGCATTACAGTATCTTTTGTGTTTTCGTTTTTTTTTCATTACAGTATAAAATAATAAAGATCAACTGAATAAACTGAAAGATCAGGTACATATTCACATTTTATGCTGTACACAGCAAACAAACATTCCGCTTTATAATTTGCTCATATCAATATACACGGTTTCCTTGCCAGTACAATATGAAAACTGTCAGGATGCCAGATTGTCCTACCAGCTGGACAGGTCCCTTGTGATGAAAGACGCTTTCTGAGCCATCACTCTAATCTCTTCCAGGTCATCTTCGTCTATCATGTCGGTGGGTAGCGTCTCCAGGAAATCTTCATCCTCCTCCTCCTCTTCTACGCATCACATAACACACATTTAATTTACTAATTTCTTCTATACTCAGGCAGCTTGTGGTCACTTGGTGAATGGGTTAAATACAGAACAACTTCATGCTGTTCACACTGTGCTGTGATGTGTTCATGTGTGACAAATGGACATTTTACATTAACCTGATGTAAACATTAACCAGAGCAGGACTTCCCAAAAGCATTTTTAGCTCCCAAATGATTACTCCCAAATCACAGCTTGCAACACCGCATCGAGTCTGATCATCAGAAAGTTGTTAGAGGAGACACTGTAAAGCAAGTAGAAAGGGTTTTCTGACCTGGTTTCTTCTTGTATCTCTCCAGAGGTTTGAGAGTCTGGTGGGACACATCACTGAGTGCCTGGCGGAGCCTCCTCTGCTCTTTGCGCTGCTTCTTCGCTGTGCTTTGCTGTTTAAACTGGCGGTTCTTCAGCTTGTTTTCCAGCTTGACATTGCTGGTTTTGAGCAGCTTGCGGAAGCTGGGCTTCTTCTTTTTGTTCTTTTTTGAAGCCTAAAGGAAGAGACAGCATTCAGGCACATATTTTACATGTTATTTCAACACTTGGTCAGATTTCCAGCAGTTAAAATAAAACCAAAGCTTTTGTAAAGGAACAAATGGCACGACATGGGGTACTGATGTCAAAACCTTTTTAAAAACAAGAAATAAAACTAAACAAAAAGTAAACATACACTCCCAGAAAGCGGAGGGGCTGCCATTTTGCTAAAAAAAAAAAACCTTCACTGTATTACTGCGTAAGTAATGTCCAAATGGCCATTTAAAATATCGACTCCATTCTGGAGAAAAAAATAGAAATGACCTGTATGCTAGCTAACAAGCTACAAAACAACACAGGACTCGTCATGAAAAAACAACACTACTTACCGGCCCCATTCTGAGTCAGGATTCTTCTGAAATATCAAATAAATGTATTTAAATGTATCGTAAACTTAATTCCAAGCATGAACACGAGGAATTTCACGTGTTCCTCGTGTACAAAAAACACACTGACAGGTATCCACATTGCCCTCTAATGGCCTGGAGGAAATAAAACATTCAAAATACACCACATGGACGCCTGTTCATTACACTAACAGAGACTTTAGCCACTTTCAAACAGCTCAATATGGAGTTGGTCCCCTCTTTGCTGCTATAACAGCTTCCACTCTTCTTGGAAGGCTTTCCACAAAATCTCGTGCCTTTCATTCTGTAGAGGATTTATGAGCTCAGGCACTGATGTTGGACGAGAAGGCCTGGCTTACAATCTCTGTTCGGGTTGGATGGCGTATACATATATTTACCCATATATACACCTACAGTGCATCCGGAAAGTATTCACAGCGCGTTACTTTTTCCACATTTTGTTATGTTACAGTCTTATTCCAAAATGGATTACATTTATTTTTCCCTCAGAATTCTACACACAACACCCCATAATGACAACGTGAAAAATGTTTACTTGAGTATTCACAGTATTCACAGCCTTTGCTCAATACTTTGTCAATGCTCCTTTGGCAGCAATTACAGCCTCAATTCGTTTTGAATATGATGCCACAAGCTTGGCACACCTATCCTGAAAGATTAACTGTCGCCCCAGTCTGAGGTCAAGAGCGCTTTGGAGCAGGTTTTCATCCAAGATGTCTCTGTACATTGCTGCAGTCATCTTTCCCTTTATCCTGACTAGTCTCCCAGT
>JBBPCY010072893.1:0-10684 GCA_037974405.1 Brachyalestes nurse
GGGGACTCGAGTCTGAGACTGGCACTCCAGTCGCACTTAAGTCGCACAAACAAAGACTTGTGACTTGACTTTAGACTTCCCTCAGCGACTCGAGACTTGACTCGGACTCGGTGCTGTGACTCGTGAGTCAAAACTCGTAAACCGTGTTCATTTCATGGAATTATTTATTTATATCTCGCACTCTTTCCAACGACCCGAAAACCGCTCACCTCGCCCCGGTGTCCCATTACTTTTGTCCGAGGTGAGCGGTTTTCAGCTAATAGCGGTTTTCGAGGGGTCGTTGGAAAGGGGTCACCGAGCCCCATCTAACTGTGGAGTTCACATTTAGAGTGAGAGAGATATTTTTCATATTTAACATTTAGATTAAGATCATTTAAGGCGAATCCTCCGTGTTGGTGAGGGCAGATCACAGCACGCAGCCCCGCCCCCTGCTAAGCAACAGCCAATTGTAATCATGGGGCGTGGCCAATTAGCATATCTTCTAAACATTTACAGCTCAAAAATCCCACATTTAGTATCTCCATGTGTAACATGTGCCACTCAAAGACTTGAGACTTGACTTGGACTTGGTAAAAATGACTTGTGAACATCTCTGACATGAGATCTAGATTGTATATCATATTGTATTCATACAATTCATATTGTAGATAGTATATTATTGTGTATTATATTGTTCAGTATATTGTGCATCTTCACATTGTTCTTTTATACTGTTGTGCTGGAGAGACTGGAATCAAATTCCTTGTATGTGCTCACTCACATACTGGGCCAATAAACGCGACTCTGATTCTGATATCATAAACGAGACGTCGAAAAGTCTAAAACGATGTATGATACAGGCCCTTTAATGCGGCAGGGCATTCCGGACATGGGTGTGTCCAAACTTTTGAACAGTGGCGAAGGACACACAGCTCCTCGCCCTGATAAAGTGGAGCTGCTGAGGTGAGTCAGAGCTCAGAAAACACACAGGACAGGAGCTTATCGCTGCCCGCATTTCACCTTTTGACCTCTCTGTCTCTGAGTACTGGAAAGAGGTGTTGACTCCCAAGCCATTTATGGTTAAGGACAGCTGAAAATGGGTGGAGCGAACCACTCTTGCCTGAAAACGGGTATGAAAAGTGCATGCAGCCAAGTTCATGGGGTGATTATTTGTAATTAAACCACAACAAACAGCGACATCTGTCTTTTTTTTTAATAACTGACCTGAAGCTTAGTGTCTTGAAGTCGGTTTATGAGTCAGCTGTCTTCAGCTCCGCAAGACGGATTTCTCGCTCTGTGTTTTGGCGCTTTCTGACATCACAGACTATCTCTATGCCACACACTCGACCAAAAAAATCTCATTTTAAAATAAATCAAGATAACCTGAAGGAGAACTGGAGGCCAATACAGGCAACTCCAAGGTAAATTTAATTCATTTTGCTGTTGATGATGTACTAGACCAGCTAAGCTATCATGATGCCTTTTTATGAGCTTGGATCCCCCAGCAGACCCCCTAATTAGGGGTGAGATCTTTCTGACATCACAATAGCGACCTTAATCACATCCTTACCTTCCCCTTCAGCACCGACAGGCTCTCGGCTCCGATTATCTGGAGGTCTTGTGTCGACTGGTCGTTCTAGAGTGAGAAACACACATTCAGGTCTGGTTACAGGGACACAGGGATATTTATGAGAGAATACAGTAAATAAGACTGGATTCTGCAGCTCAGACTGTGAATTATAAACCAAACCTTACACCATGACAAGATTTTGTCAAAGCAGTATTGTCCTGCAATATTGTCATTTTGGAGATACAGGCTTTATAAATCAGACAGTGACTACATATTGTCTAGTTTAGAGTATCTAGTACATTTTTTCTTAGAATCTTCTCTGTCTCTTTTTATTTTATTTTTTTTCCTGTGTCTTATTTGTAATTACAAAGGTGGATAGAGCCTCTGCACATATACATATATACATGTGTGTGTAATATATAATATAAAATAGTTCTTCATTATGTTAAATCAGGAGTTTCTGAAGGAATTTCACAAATCCAAGAAACGGCTGGAGGAACCGAGGAGAAGCTACTAAACAAAACAGTTGTTGACATTTGTTACTGTTTTTGTTTGTTTGTTTGCATTTTAACTTTGCTAGCAGAAAGACACTTCACACTTTAGACAATTTGCAGAGGTGCCTAAGACTGTGTTCACAAAGTTGAAAAGTATGGTGTTGTCCAAAATGTCCTGGTATGCTGAAGCGTTAAGATTGGCCTTCACTGGAAGAAATGGGTCAAAACCCGGAACCCTGAAAAACTGGTGTGTCCCAATACTTTTGTCCACACAGTGTAATGATTTCATGCACAACTAAAGGAGTATTTTTTGTGCTCTCCCGCCCTCTGCTGGTGGATAAATGCACTGCAATGGATTTTTTGGTCGTTACAGTCACCACAGCTTTCCTTCGCCCCCACCCTCTCTTTCTTTCTCTCTCCCCCCTCTTTCTTTTTCCCTCTCTCTCTTTCTCTTTCTCTCTTTCCTTCTCTGATCAGGCCAAATGTGATGTGACTTCAGTGTGATAAGAAACGAGAGCGTGACAGAGATCTGATCTGAAAGATCTGCCTGGGGGAGTCACTTTGCTGATTCTGGATCTTTCTCAGCAACTCAACATTCCTTCTGTTTCCACATCTGACCTAAACATCAGCTAAAACAAGAAATAGAAATGCACTGTAACAGGAATCATATGGTAACAGCATTTTCTACTAAGCCCAATAGCGAAGCTCCAGGTCTGTGCTGTGGTCTATACAGTATCAGTTAACAGAAAATTCAAAGAGATTTTGATTAGCCAGTAAAAATAATTGGAAATATTTAGCATATGGTTGCTTCTGATTAGTGTAACTCATATACAGGCACATCAGTGAGCTGAATTTATTCAATATTAAAGGGCCCATATCCTACCTTTTCTGTATTTTACTTTTTACTGCTGAGGTCCAATTAGGATGTGGTTTTATGCACCAACAACAGTCATATTTAATTTTCACACAATCATGTTGAACCTTACAATATCTATTTTAAGTTAAGCAGACTTAACCTAAAAAATGCAGGAATATGTCAGCAATAGGTTTCCATTTATGTCTGATGTGGTAGAACAGACACACAAGCTTGGAGTCTAAATTTCACTTAGAACTGGAGCTACAAGGCTAACGTGGCTAACAAGCACTAGAACGGAATAGTCACCCTCACAGCCAAACCCTCAAACAGCATTCAGATGTGCAAACCAAACAAGGAAACAAGTTCATTTTTGGTTTAAAAAAAACAGCTGAGTGTCCCCATACTTTTGATATTATAGTGTAATGTGTCAAACAATCATTTCAACAGAGTTGAGTTTTAAAGATAAATCTGAAAGACATTTGTGCGGCTTTTATTACCAGGTAGCTCTTTAGGCGGATGAAGTCCACCCTCATGAGGAGAGACTTGCTGGAGTTGCGGCTCAGGACTTTGATGCGCTCCACGAGGTCGGCACAGAATTGATAACCCCCCTTCAAGACACACAAAACCACAATATCGCGGTCTCCAAGGTCACCCATGATGTTTCTGGCCAGTCTTTCTGTCCTGCCACAAAGACACGGCAGAGTCCACAAAAGATTATTCACAAAACGAGTGAGGGTGTTCCTCAAGGCTATATCTTTGGCCCGGTTTCATTCTAATCAAACAGGCCTGTCAGGAGCGTTCTTTGGAATCTAAACTGCCATTTACTTTCCAGAGTGTCCTCATTCACTTTTTTCACTGTGATACACCAGTTTACACCACAAAAACAACACTATCAGCTTGTGCGAAATCATACATTCCTCATTGTAAGTAATAAGCTGACCTCCAAATGTGTTTTGTTCACTTTGCGGTGGAGTCCAAAGCTCCGAGACCACTAGAACACTAGAACATCAGATCCACCTATGAGCCTCAGAACTGAAGTCATAAGGTTAAAAAAAAACCTGATCGTTTGACCTTTTTCTAAAAAGGGCTTGAGTTCAATGTCAGCGGTGAATAAGAAATAGTGCCGATTCTACTTTTTCTAATTACTCGTTTACTTATGTTACTACTCAAAATGTAATGAAAATTAATTTTACACTTTTAAAATTTGTACTTTTCCAGGTTTAAATGAAAAAAAAAGGTTTTCAATGTAGTTTCAGCCTTTTGGACCCCACTGGAGATGCCTAATACTAATAATGATTAACAACTTACTTCCTAAAGTGGCTCAAATATTTACTTAATTTTAATCATTTTTTATGAAATACTGTTTCAGTAAATCACACTTATGTTACCAACCAGCACTGAGACTGAGAACGTAAAGTCACCTGTCCATGATGACGCCGTGTGGAATATAGACACAGTCCAGATCCCCAGAGTAATGCTCTGGATAGGTGAAAAGGTCCAGACGGTACCCTGGCCAGTCGTCAGGAATCTGTTGGACAAAAGGACAAAAGACTAACCAGGTTTAGTAGCAGAATAACTCACACAGAGAGCAGGTCTGTTAACCAAAGAATACCTATTTAAGACCAATAAGATAATCAATAGTGGTACTTAAGATGAGGCATGCCTATTGATTACACTAGTTAATGATTATTTTGACTATCTATCTATCTATCTATCTGTTTATTTATTTATTTAGGGCAAATTATAAAGATGAACTACCTTATAACAAACAATGTCTTATAAATACAATAAAATACTTCAGTGAACACAATTTAACTAATAGCGAAACTTATGATGAGACTTTCAATTATACTAGTTAATGATTATTTTGACTATCCATCTATCAATCTATTCATTTATTTATTTTATGGACAAAGAAAAAAGCTCATTATAAACCATGTCTTACAAATACAATAAACCAAGTCTTAGTGGACAAAATTAAAGCGTTTAATGAGGTGAAAATGCATCATGGCATGTTATTAGCAGGAAAATTTTAAGCATGCACTACCATCAAGGAAACTGCCAAGGAAGCATGGCAAAAATTCCTTAGTGAAAAATAGTGATGCTAAAATTCAAATTGTTATGTGTAAAAAATATTCCATTGATGTTTCTTCATCTTGACCATTTTTGATTAATAACATTAATAGCCTTGGTGAAATTCAGTCTTTTAATTTTTTTCCCCCCAGTCAGGGCTTTTATTTTGAAGTTTTGCTCTGATTTATTCTTCATTTCTTTAAACGTATTCCTTTATTGTTAACGGTGCTCAAATGCCACTTTGAAGTATATGTATCAATACTAATTGTATTTGAGCCATTATAGAAATATTTTTAAAATATTTTTTTATTTTTTAAAAACTTTTCGCTGCCTCATTTGCATATCTCTTAGCAACAATGCACCGTGATACAACTTGCAGAAGTCCGACAGTTGAAGCTTGTAGAGCTAAAGTTTCTGCCACAGGTTTGCGTGAAAAGGTTAAAAAGTTAAAAAGATGCAGTTTTTTTTACCACGACGCCTCTGTTGCTCCTATTTCCAGACGGTTCTGCCATGTTGGGTCTCAGTGAACTGGTCCCGGACCCTCCTCGCCATCAATGAGAAAACATTCATGAACGAATCATTTTTAAAAACCCGACACTTGAGATTCGACTCCCAAGTGAATCACTTTGCGAACCGTTTCCCTTAACCAGCAAATTTTTTACATACCGTAAAAGGGATTCTTACTGAGCCGATTCCTTAAAATGATTCGAGCTTTACTTTGAATCACAAACCATGTAGTTGTATACTTAACATACCACACAGCCTCTTTATTTATGGGGTTCCCTTTTTTAATCGAGTCGGGAGAGTCGATTTGCATAAACAACTCGAAAGTTCTACAAACACAAAAGCTGGCTGGCTGGCCTTTTCATCCATGTTGTTCAGGTTTTGTGTACACTAAATGGACAAAAGTATTCGGACACACCTCTTAATTATTGAATTCATGTGGCCCCTTACTTCCAGTGAAGGACAATCTTAATGCTTCAGCAGACCAAGACATTTTGGACAACGCCATGCTATCAACAGTTTGGGGAAGAACCTTTTCTATTCCAGCATGACTGTGTCCCAGTACACAAAGCAGCTTCATAAAGACATGGCTGGAGGAGTTCGGTCCAGAAGAACTTGACTGGCCCCACAGAGTCCTGGAACGGAGATTGTGAGCCAGACCTTCTCATCCAGCATCAGTGTCTGACCTCATAAATGCTCTACAGAATGAATGGGAACAAATTCCCACAGAAACTCTTCCAAGAAGAGTGAAAGCTGTTATAGCTGCTAAAGGGGACCAACTCCATATTAAATGTTTTTAATGTCATTAAAGTCCCTGTTTGTGTAATGGTCAGGTGTCCCAATACCTTTGTCCATATTGTGGTAATAATTAATTAAAATCCTGCTAAATCCTATGTTACCTGTAAGTAAACCGAGCAGATAACTCAAGATGATCTTGTCATGTAACATTTGAATCAATAAACTACAGAACCTGAAGAGTCTTTAGATTCACAAAACCTGCTTGAGCTCCGTGAAACTTGGTGTTTATTTCCATAAAAAGTCTCCTAAATTAAAGTTTATTCTCAAAGCCAAACTCTCACTGATCAGCTTCATACGGGCCAATAGGCTCTTGGTCTTTGTTGTGCCTTTTAAGGCTGGCAAAATTTACTGAACCTCCAAAATGTGGTGGGAATGAAATGGGCCATGACAAAAGTGGGAACCCAAACACTATACTCTGTCCTTTAAGTTACACTTCTGATATCTTCAGTAAACAGCATTTTAACTCTCTACATTATTTATAATAGAATTGTGGTTTGACTTGGGGAAGTGAAGCCTTATTTAGACACTTACTGAGAACCAAAGCCAATTTTAGTGTTACAGCTCTTCCTGTGTGAGGAACATCTCACACTCCTGCTTGAGCAAGACGTCAGGATGCTACTCTGCATTATTCTGGCTGTTTTCTTGGTAAATGCCAGGGTGAGTGATTTTTTTACTTTTTCTTTCTGTAAAACTGTTCGATTGTAATATGTTTCACTTAATAACATATGTTTGAAATCAATGAGGAGTTGTAGTGCAGCAGTAAATTTATTATGAACGTGAACAAAAATCAGTTTTACTGTGTTTACTACTTTTATTTTTAGGGTTAGACACTGGTACACTTGACCTCTGATTATTAAGGACAGGAGCTTAAACGATAACATAGGCTGTTGTTGAGGGTCCCACCTACAGGGGGAGAGGGGAACCAGTTGTGTGGAGATGGGGGACAACAGCTTCCAGATCTCCCAGCTGACCAAACAGTTTTTATTCACAACCAAGAAATGTCTCTCAATTAGCCCCCCCCCATACAATGTTTTCAAAATAAAGTTTATTTATTCATAAACAATACTTATGAATGACAATTTATATTTGCAGCTGGCAAAATTTACTGAATCTCTAAAAAGTGGTGGGGATGAAATGAGTTGTGATAAAAGTGGTTAGCAGACCTACCCCAAACATTATACTCTGTGCTTTAAGTTACACTTGTGATATCTTCAGTAAACAGCATTTTAACTCCCTAGACTATCTGTAATGAAACAGTGGTTTGATGTGGGGGAGTGAAGAGAAGGCCTCATTTATACACTCACTGAGAACCAGACAATTTTAGTGTTACAGCTCTTCCTGTGTGAGGAACAATCTTAAACTCCTGCCTCTGAGCAAGACATCAGGATGCCGCTCTGCATTTTTCTGGCTGTTTTTCTTGGTAAATGCCAGGGTGAGTGATTTTTACTTTTTTGATACTTTTTGTTTCTGTAAAACTGTTCACTTGTGATATGTTTCACTTAATAATGTATGTTTGAAATCAATGAATTGAGTTGTAGTGCAGCAGTAAATTTATTATTAACAAGGAAAAAACAGTTTTACTGTGTTTACTGCTCTTATTTTTAGGGTTGGACACTGGTACACTTGACCTCTGATTATTAATGACAGGAGCTTGATCGAAACAGACACCTGATATCATGAGAACATCATTAATGTTAAAATAACCTGATACTAATCTATTATTTCTTATATAAGGACAAACTCAGTTCATTTATCCAGCAAAGGATGATGTAAAGTTGACCTGTGAAACAAACAAATGGGTCATAAGTGGAAGGTCTGATAACCGGATCATTTCGAAATGCTCAGTACAGTGTAAGTCTGGTAAAGAAATCGAACTCGAGGATGATGATGAAGATGAAAGGAAATGGTGCACAAATAAAGATCCACAGCCAGCTCCTGTTTGTACACTGGAGGTAGAGAGTGGATTTTTTGCGTGTGTGAAATCTCTGGACTCGGACTCCCTTTACCCCTTCAACCCGTCCCCCGGCGTCATCCACTCATATGTAGTCGCTGTCCGGAATACAAGAAGTGAGTAACATTTCTCTCTGTTTTAACCTGAAATGTCCAAGATTGTCCACAGATTTGGGGTTTAATGAACATTGTTGTTCTTCTTTTCTCCTCCAGTTACATTAAAGTCTGAGGAAAGATCTTCACTGACGGTGACTGAAGGTCAGTCTGTGCTTTTGAACTGTGGTTTCACCTTCAGAAGAAAGCTGAAATCATTTGTTGTGTACTGGCTCAAGACCACTGGACCCAGCAGCACCTGTGTGTATTATTATGAACGTCTCACTGGTCATTCGTCTGAGTACAGTCACCACTGCAATGTGCAGGAGAACCTGCTAAAGAGACTCTCAAACCAAACCAGAGCACCGTTCACTCACAACATCAGGATCAGAGAGGTGACGAGGTCAGACAGCGGCCGGTACCTTTGTGCCATACAAGTGAAAGGAAACAGAGCAGAGTGGACGGTGGTGAAAAACGTGACAGTGAGAGTAAATACAGCCAACACACCTCCAGAACCTACAAAACCTACAAAACCTACAACATCTACAACACCTGGTGAGTCCCATCTGTATGTGATTGCAATATCTTTCAAGATATTAGGGGGTACATACAACCAACATACCTACAACTCCTACACCTGAGACAAAACCTGGTGAGTTTACATGTTTGCATAAGAATGAGTGTGAAAGCAGCTCTTTCTGATCGTGGTGTTTGAACCTGAAGGGAAAATCCATTCACTTTTTTTAAACTACATAATATTTACAGTGTTTGTCATTACTGATGACCAACTGTTCATTTGCTTCTAAACAGGTGGGGATCCTCTCATGCCTTTGTACACATCATGGCCTGTATGTCTGTGTCTTCTGCTCGCTGTTTGGGTCGCTGTCATTTTTATAAAGAAGAAAGCCAATGCTATACAAGGTAATCATTCATTATTACATTTGACCAGAGTGAATTAGAGTCAGTCATGTAGGTGAATGCAGTGTTAGGAGACCTGCTCAAGGACTCTTATTGGTGTAGTGAGGAGTATTTACCCCAGCAGACGACCAGTTAGCTGCGTGGGGGTGTGGGGGTATGACCTAGACCACAAGAGCGTTTCTAGATATAGACAACATAGGCTGTTGCTGAGGGTCCCACCTACAGGGGGAAGAGAGGAACCAGCTGTGTGGAGCAACAGCATCCAGATCTCCCAGCTGACCAAACAATTTTGTTGACCCATCAACAAATATCTCTCAAATATCTTCTCCATATACTGAATCCAGGCATCTAATGACTTTATATAACTAATATTCTATTTTTTAACAGCATCGCAGGCCTTGCAGTTACAAAGGTAGGCAATAACAATATTTATATCAGTCGTAAATGAACATGATCAACTCTGTTCTCGTTCATGTTGTGTCATCATTTTTTCTTGTGTCTACTGCACCTGAAGAAATGAAGAAACTCTGAACATTGACAGTGAGCTTTCAAATTTCTTTTCATTTTCTTTTCATTTTCTCAATTTTCTGAAATGTCACTGAAATGTTTATTGCTATTTTTGTGTAATATGTTATGAGCAGGTTCACCGTATGCGGTGGAGAACGGTGAAGAAGAGAATTAAAGTACACTGGAGTTCCTCTTAGAAGGCTGATCTAAGACATGGGGGCAAAACAAGTTATGATATGATGATGATTTAAACAAACTGTAACAGTGGCCCACACATAAACTGCAATAATTCAGATCCCGTCATGAGCAAAAAAAGAAGTGTTCAAGAATTTTAACTATTACAAGTCAAATAAATTCCAATAAATCTTCATTTTAATGTTTGAAGTCAAGAATGTGTTTAGGTGCTTTTATTTGTCTCTTTCACTGTGAAGAATTTCACTGCATTACTGGAAAAGTTACATGGGGTTTACATTGGGTTCTGTGTTTTTAGGTTTTTCAAAGACAAACTTTCAGCTTTTACTTCTTTATCTTTTTCCTTCATTCATTTAGGCAGTAAAGTGACTTCTTATACCCTTCCACAGGATGTAGGACAAACAGGATGGGTTTTGTTTTTCTAAATTGCTATATGTGGTATATATATAAATATCTTACATTGCTTTACATTGCATTAATTTGGCAGATGTTTTTATCCAAAGCGACTTACAATACGATATATGTATGTGTGTGTAGGTGTGTGTGTGTGTGTGTGTATACAAGTATATATACAAATATTTATATATATATATCGTTTCTGAGTTTGACCAATTTCATAGAAATATTATTTGTTTGTTAAGACACGCAGTCACCTAAGTATGAAACTGAAGTCCGGAACCAGTGAAGAAACAGGAGCAGATGATTCCAGATGATCAGGTGGTGATCAGTATACTGGTGGTGCTGAATGCT
>JBBPCY010072894.1:0-10682 GCA_037974405.1 Brachyalestes nurse
AGAGAGAGAGAGAGAGGGGAGAGAGAGTGATAGAGAGAGAGAGAGAGGGGCGAGAGAGTGATAGAGAGAGAGAGAGGGGAGAGAGAGTGATAGAGAGAGAGAGAGAGGGGCGAGAGAGTGATAGAGAGAGAGAGAGAGGGGAGAGAGAGTGATAGAGAGAGAGAGGGGAGAGAGAGTGATAGAGAGAGAGAGGGGAGAGAGAGTGATAGAGAGAGAGAGGGGTGGGGGGAGAATTCTTCAGTCTCCCGACTCCGCTCAGACAGTCCGGACTCTGTTCTCCCGCTCTGCGCTTCCTCTCGTGTTTCGGATGGAGCTCCGGCTCCTCGCGGCGCTGCTGCTGTTTCTGACGCTACATTGCGCGGCGCGTGCGGTGTCGGAGCGCGCGGTTCGGTTCCAGATGCGCGAGGAGCTCCGTCCGCCCGCGCGCCTCGGCTCGCTCTCCAACTCCACCGGCGGCGCGCGCTCCGGCTCCGGTTCGGGCTCGTTCCGGCTGGTGCGCGCGGCCGCTCCGTTCCTGCGCGTGTCCGAGGCGGACGGCGCGCTCGTGCTGACCGGGCGCGCGGACCGCGAGGCGCTGTGCCGGAGGAGCGCGCGCTGCGTGCTGCCGCTGGACGTGGCGCTGGTTTCCGGGGAGCGCTTCGAGCTGCTGCGCGTCGAGGTGGAGGTTCTGGACGTGAACGACCACGCCCCCGAATTCCCGAGCCCGGAGCTCGCGCTCGAAGTGTCCGAGGCCGCGCCCCTGGGCACGAGGCTGCCGGTGGACCCCGCCCACGACCCGGACTCGGACACCAACTCGGTACAGAGCTACCGCCTGCTGGGCAGCGGTCACTTCAGCGTGGAGACCGTGACCCGGGTGGACGGGGTGCGGTATGCGGAGCTGGTGCTGGTCCGACCGCTGGACCGCGAGACCCAGGACATGCACCTGCTGCAGCTGGAGGCGGCGGACGGTGGCCGGCCACCCCGCACCGGTTCCACCAACCTCACAGTCCGGGTGCTGGACTCCAATGACAACAGTCCAGCCTTCGAGCGCGGGCTGTACACGGCGGAGCTGCCGGAGGACGCGGTGTCCGGCCACCTGCTGCTGCAGCTGCACGCCTCTGACCCGGACCAGGGCCCGAATGGACAGGTCGTGTTCGACTTCAGCAAGCAGACGGGAGCAGATGTGCGGCAGCTCTTCCGGCTGGACCGACGCTCAGGCCGCTTGACACTGGGCAGCACTGTGGACTTTGAGGAGCAGGCGGCATATGAGATCGATGTCCAGGCAGCCGATTTGGGTGCCATCCCGGCACCGCCCACCACCTGCAAGGTCATCATCCACCTGCAGGATGTCAATGACAACCGACCAGTGGTCAGTGTGGCTCCGGTGGCCCCTGCACCGGATGGTGCAGCGCGGGTTAGTGAGGGCGCAGGACCCGATGCCCTGGTTGCCGTAGTGACTATCTCCGATCGAGACAGTGGTGAGAATGGGCGTGTGGCCTGTAGCCTGCAAGGGGCACTTGGGCATTTTCGACTCCGGCGTGCTTATGAAGGAAGTTACACCATAGTGACCATGGGCGGGCTGGACCGGGAGAAGGTTGCCCAGTACAACCTTACTGTGGTGGCTGAGGACTTTGGCACGCCATCCCTGCGCACCGTGGTCCAGTACACCATCATGGTAACGGATGTGAATGATAATGCTCCCATTTTCAGTGCCAAAACAAATGAGGGCTTCATTGAGGAGAACCAGCTGCCTGGCACGTACATCACCACGGTGGTGGCTAGCGACCCGGACACTGGCCTCAATGGGGAAGTCACTTACGAACTTCTGGACAGCGACACAGATGCACCTTCTCGCTTCGCCATCATGAACCAGGCAGGACATGTGTACGCACTGCAGAGCTTCAACCACGAGGTCACACCAAGACTGGAGCTACGCGTCCAGGCAAGCGACCGCGGGTGGCCACAGCTCAAGAGCAGTGCCGTGCTGGTGGTGAATGTGGTGGACCAGAACGACAACGCGCCGGCCGTGACTCAGCCCGTCTTGCAGAATGGAACGGCTGTAGTGCTGCTACCTAGGGACGCCGGGCCGGGGTATGTGGTCACTCAGGTCAAAGCCAAGGATGCTGACACGGGATCCAATGCCCAGCTGACCTACAGGCTGGTAGACGGAGCAGACTTGGGGTTTTCCATTGACCAGGACACGGGGGAGATCTACATGAGCCGAAAGGTCAGTTACGACACAAATGAAGAGCCGAGAGTGACTGTCACTGTCAGTGACGGCGGGATCCCATCCCTCACTTCCACAGCCACCATCCGGTTCACTTTCACCGAGAGTGCCCCTTCCAATGACAACTACTACAGTGAGAGAGACAAGGAGGAGCCTGGGCGATGGGCATCCGCTGCTTTTGTCCTGATCTTCACACTGACCAGCTCCTCTCTACTGCTGCTAGTCAGTTTCTCTGTCTATTTCTTGTGCAGCCACAAAAAGAGCAAGAAAAGACAGGAGACACAGGACCCAGCTGATCAGCCCTATGCCGAGAAGGAGAACAACGTCATCTCACTGATCTCCAGCCAGACGGCCACTGTGTTCGACTCACTGACTACAGGATCAGCAGAAATCATACACAGCAGTGTGGAGGCCAGCTCGGACAGTGTGGAGGCCACACTGCTGTACAAATCGAAGTACAGGACTGGAGTTGGTCAGATGGACGTAAGTAGCATTTCAGTTTCCTCTGTATGTGTGTGTGTGTGCACATGCAGTTGTGATGTGTGTGTGTTTGCTGTTCCTCTATTGAACCTGGTTTTCATACAAACCCAGGATTCTGCTGTTGCTAAAGAGAGCTCACATACACACGGAATCTGCTGGAATTTTTAGGGAGTGGATGCTTCTGAATAGACCAGTAATGATAATGATCAAAATCAGACACTATCACTCATTTCCGTTGTGTGTCAATAAAATGTGATGTAATTCTGTTCCTCAATTTATTAGCAGAAAAGGCTTAAACTGTTCCTACTTCATTACACCAGGTGGCGTTGTGTGTCGCTAAAGGGGAGGGAAGTCTAGCTGTTCACTCACAACAGCACATGACACACAGGACAGTTAGCATAGTTTGCTAGAGTCTTCAATCTTTGGTGTTTTTATCAGCACTCAAAAAGTCTCACAGCTTTAGAAAATGTTCAGGAAAAAGTGTATAACTTGGCCACCGCATGTCAATTGATATGGAAACATTTCCTGTGAAAAGATTTGTTGGCCATGTTGCCCGGTCCTGTTTGTGTGTGTTTAAGTGATTTATTTATTATTTCATTAATTAAATGAACGCTATTGTCTGTCCAAAGGCTTATTCCACATTACCTGGCTATGGCAAAGACAGCGCACGCCATGTGACGGTTTGGAAGGGAAGCTCCATGGTGACGGTTGCAGCCCGCGACCCTCACATCAGCGGCAAGGACAGCGGGAAAGGTGACAGCGACATTAATGACAGCGACTCGGACATAAGCAGAGAAGGAGCCAGAAAGGACTACTCGTCTTACAAAGGTTAGCTGGTGTAGCTTCCAGGTCCAGAGCTCATACTCACCCTCATACCAACAACTGATCAGGATTAGAATAGGAACGGCCACAGACCTCAGGGAGCGAAAAAGTGGCCACTGGTCTCCAAGGTTGAAATTGTTATTGGTCAGTGACCATGCTCTTCATGTGTCCCACCCGATGGACATCTGAGGGGCTCTGAGGACCGTTTAGAAGACCACTGGCCCATGATGTTGATTCTTTGTTGCAGTGTTTTGATTAATTGGTTATTGTTTGAAAGGTTTAATCTGACCAGGATTGTTGATAATGCAACCCTCTTACAGATCTCAATTCAGAGAGTTTCCTCATCTCATCTAACTCTGTTTACGTTTTAACTAGACTCAAAGTCCAGATCAGGACAGTGTCTGGTGTAGTATGGTGATTTTCTAGGGTTTAAAGTGGAGATGCTAGAGCACAGGAAACACCAAACTATGGGGTTCCAGGACTAAGTCATGGCCTGAAGGGTGGCATACACATCTAGGAGATGTTTCTGTTGAGATCTGTTTTTGCACCATTTAAGATTCCGAGACTTGAGGAGTGGAGGAATAGCCTGAGAAGGTGGATGGTGATCAGTTTACATCAAAGTTGAACAGAACAGAGTTTAAAGGGGCAGCTCCACTGCGGGTGACCCAGAGCTTATTCCGAGTTTAGCAGTATTGCTCATTCCCATTCCTGGGGACTCTCAGTGCTGCACTGCTTCATGTCTTCCTCAACTCAGCACCCCTGATCCAACTCCTTAAGGGCTTCATAATCAGATAATGAGCTGAATCAGGGGTGTTGAGTCGAGGAAGACTCAGAACCGACTGTGGAGTCGGGGAATAGTGAAACTGGGCAGTGCTGGGAGTCACCACTTTTCACAAGACCGGAGAGGATCTACCAAAAACAAGCCAGAGATGCTTATACTGAGCAGAAGAATGAGCCAGTAGGGTAAAAGCAAGCATTACTGAGTGAGATTTACTGAAATAAACAATCAGATATAAATCTTTATCCTGAACATTGTCATACTGTTCCTCTTCCTCTCAGGTTACAGAAATTTAATCTCACCAAGAGATGTGGACAGTATGTGATTATTGGTCTCAGACTTATATTTCACCTTTAAACTGCTTTATTCACACATTTTCACTCATCCAAAGAGATTCAGGTTGAAGATGTAGTTCTTATTGTTTATTTCAGCAAATCTCACTGCTTTTGCCCCACTGGCTGATTTTTCTGAACAGAATTGCCTCCAGTCTGTTTTTTTCTGGATCTTCTCCGGTTTGAAGCTCTTTTCTGCAAAGTGTGAGAGGAGGAGACGACCTGAAACCTGAAAGAACTGCTGACCCAGTAATCAGTAGAACCTGAACAGGAACTCTGTGGTCTGTTTTGGACCAAAATTATGATAGGCTAGATTTCTAACAGGGTAGTTTCTCAGAGCCTTTTGATTACATTGCTGGATTGAGACATGCGGGTAAAGAGCAGTGATACTCAGTTCTGGTCCTGGAATACCAAATGCTTCTGAAATCATGACACTAAAGGATATTTAACTTATTTCTCTAGGTTTTCGCCTGTTTTACTGGAAGTGCTTTACTCTATTGTCAGAACAGAACATTATTTCTTAAAATAAGCAACATTATCATAATTCACATAATGTGAAATAAACACATTTTAAATAGACTTAAGCCGTTTTCAGTAGTAGTTTATCATGTGTAGTGTGGTCTCCTGCTTTTAATCCTCAGTTTTATGGGGTGTGTTGGAAGCAAGTGGGTGGAGTTCCAGGACCAGACTGGTGCAGAGGAGAGCGGAGCCCTCGCTCTTCTGATCCATTTCATGTTGTTCTTTGGGCTCCAGTTCAGAAATACGGAATGAGACAGTGAGGCTTCATCTGCAGTCAGTGTGGGCCCATTGTGTGTCTGGACGATCTGTTAGTGAGAGGGTCAGTGGGGCAGCAGTGACTCATCGCCTGCCCAATGTGCTTCAGCGCTGCCTGGCAAGTGCAAATGAAACGGCACAAAGGGAAGAGAGGCAGCGACTTTAAAATGAAGGGATTTCAGAACATTTCTGTCTCACATAGAGAGAAAGAAAGAGAGAGAGAGAGAGAGAGAGAGAGGCCATGAATCTGCTGCTGAGGGCAAAGTCAGTTTCCTGGCTAGATGGTTTAGATGATACTAAGGACACTCACCTTAGAAACTGAGTTAGCATTAGTCCAGATGTTTCTACTCCAGTCTAGACCAAAACAGAGCTCTATTTTGTCTTCCGCTTGCTGGAGAGCACTGACAAAACGTCCAGTGTGGCTAATCAGATGTCCTACTAGCTACCTACTTGTTACCTGTTCTGAATCTTCTGTTCACACTGACAAGCCAGAAAACTGATGCATTATCATGCTTGGCTTAACTCTGTACTGCAGTCCCAGTATTACAATTACACAAAGCTCTTTAAAGCTAATTATCTGCATCGAGTGTTCAATTATGTGGCTATCAGGTCCAGAGTTGGCTTCCTAAGCAGTGATCTCCAAAGTAATGTTAATAATTCTGAAACATTGCAGTTGATGAGAGAAGTGTGGTAGAAATGAGATGTTTCCTACACTGAGAGGCTACACGGTCAGTCAGCCAGACTGTTCTTTGCTGTTCCGCAGGGCTGTGGGCGTGTACCAGTGAGTGCCGAATCCTGGGCCACTCGGACAGATGCTGGAGTCCGTCAGCCAGTCGGCCCAGCGGCGCCCACCACCACCTCTCCACCTTCTCCAGAGCTGCACCATCGCCGCTTAACAGCCGGCAGGTACCTGTCTACTACGAGTGTCCGGCGTCCCAGACAGGGACCCTGCAGAGCGCGGCGGAGAGCCGGCAAAGCCAGTGTGACTACATCCACATCCGCTCTCCGCAGCCGCAGAAGAGGACGGGCAGCGAGGCGGCCGAGGAGTTCACACATTCCACAGAGCTGATCCCAGCGAACAGCCCCGGGAGGTTCGCCGACGCCTGACTGTGTAATGTGCTGTGGTTTGTGGTCAGTGTTTGGATCTTTGACTGTACACTTGGCATTTTGTACATAGAGAGTATATTTTTTACTGATGGCGTATGACCTTTACATGTTTTCGTATTTTTCATGGCATGTTTTAGATTATAAACACAGCCCCCTCTGGTGCGTCACGTGAGTGACAGTGTGTTTTTAAATGTGAGTGTATTTGTATTACATCTGGTCACTGTGATTCAGAAATAAACAATTCAACAAAGGTCCATAATGTTTTGGGGGTCATAGACCTAAAAATATTGGGGATTGGAAACAACCAACCAACCAAATCTGTACAGTGTCTATAAGGGCATTGAAGGGAAATATAAAAAACTAAGATGAAACCAGAGAGGTTCAGAGTGTTTTTTGTGTGAAACACTCGGACCAAGTCAGAATTCTTCACAGTGCTGATCATCAAACATCTGCCTCTGAAAGCTCCCTCACAGAAAGGTATTCCATGTGGTTATGGTTGCACCCCCTGACACCTGAGTTATTTTACCGGAGTTTTAACAAGGTTTTGGTCCTAAAACTAAACTCATTCATGTGGGAAGAATACATTCAGTTTGTCGTAAGACAAAATAGTTCCCCAATAAAAACTGATTTGGTTCAGATGTTCCACTATTGTACCATCATCAACATCCTTATAAACACTCAGAGACATGTGGAGCTTCACTGGGGGCGATGTGTTGGAGACGTCTGGTTCCATTCACCAACACTGGAAAGAGTCTCCACCAGGGCTGGACTGGGACAAAAAACATTACTAGGCATTATGAGGAATACGCGCTGGTGTCCCTCTCGATATCGTGCTTTCGGGGTGGAGGGGGGTTGCTGACGGGATTCCACGTCCGCCTAAATTAACCTGACCGGCCCAAATTTACCATCGGCCCACCGGGCAAATGTTCTCACCAAACCCACTGTGAAGCACTCTACATACACACACTGAATTATGGGAAGTTTTGATGGATGGAATGTCTCTTCAGTATCTCTCATTCTTGCTGGGTGGTGCCAGCGAGGGCAAGAGAGGCAGCTCCTGTGGAAAAACGCTGCTTGTGTTCACATCACCTTGCGAGGAAGTGCCAGACTGCAGTGTATGTGAGAACTCTGGGGACTGCAGGGAGGTGGTGGGCTCTTCTTCACCTGCAGTGTTGGGATGCATCTGCTGAGTTTCAGTCCTCTCCATCCAGAGAAGCAGATAAGGTCCACCATGGGGAAAGACTCAGAGAAAACTCCAGCTTTTGAAGGTCCAGGAGATCTTGAGCAAGCTTTGTCACCAGTAGGTTCCATTTCTACTGCTAATTTCCATTCCTAATTTCTCCCATTTGTGGTCAGTTTTATATGTACAGTAGCAGTCTGAAGTTTAGTCTAGAAGCTTCAGTCCTGGTGGCTCCTTGTGAAGCTGCTGGAGAACCAGCAGGACTGTGTTGGGGGAGTCTGAAGAGTGTAAATAGGCAATCACTTATTTCCTTATGTGCGTGAAATCGTCATCATTAATGTAATGCGCAGAAAACACTGACATGGAGTGCTGCTGTGGTTTGCAGGCTAAATCTGCTGGAGTTGCTAAAGTTGTAATAGAAAAATAGATTCCAACTAGGTCAGCATTTATTCCAGTTGAGTCTGAAGACCATTCCACATTGTGTGTACTCAAGGCTTGCAGCAGAGCAGGTCTCAGGACGCTGGGAAATGGCTCTCTCTGGAGAACCGGGGTGGCAGTGCTCATCACTGGAGCTGGGCTGGTCCTGCTTGGAGCCATCGGAGCTTTCCATCTGTGGAAGGATGATGGAAAACAAGTAAGTGATGCTTTTACTGGTACAGAATGAAGACACATGTTCAGGAGTGTGTTGCAAGTTCTCTGAGCAAATATTGAGAAAATATTCCTCTGGCTGTGTAGCCCCAAACATTCTCAAGTTTCTGATCTTGACTAACTTAGTCCCTGTGTTTCCACTGTGGCTAAACTCTGTAATAGCTCTAGTGGGAGGACTTCACAGTTCACCTGTGGTGGGGTTTCTTGAGGATGTACTGTAGGGGTGGGAGTCGCCACAGAGGTGTCAATACAATACTATTGCAATTTTTGGGCAACAATACGATATTATTATTGATATTTCAGTTTAAGAGCAGTCCTTTAAAATACAGGGTCTCAGCCACTCTGACCTCCTTTCCCATTTCCACAAGAGAAGAAAAGGGTCTTGCACTATCTTGTGGTCTCAGGGCAATGCTAATAAAAAACATTTAAAAAATATATTAAAAAATATTAAATTAAAAAGTAAATAGTGACATTTGGCACATCTGTATCAATATTATATTGTGCTGGAAAATATCATGATACCGCATCATACCAATTTTTTCTCCTGCCTCTAGTGGGCAGTGTAGTGCAGTACCTCAGAACACAACCAACAGTGACCTGTTGTCTCGTCGCGTAAACATATGCTAACAAGTCATGGAACCTTATTAGCATGCTAATCTGCATGGTGTTAATACAGATTTAAAAAATCATGTTAGGTCAGGTGACCACCATGAATCTGTCCTTTAAGTTGTTAGTACTGACAGATGAAAAGAAGTACAGTGTTCCCCTACGACGTCGCGGTTCAGAGTTCGCGGCCTCATTTGTTCCAGATTTGAACCTTAACCTGAACTAATAATTGTTTGCTGAAACAAATTAATGGAAACTGCAAATATCCTGCAAATTTTGTAACAAATATTAACATAGATTCAGCAAAATTTCCATATAAAATATAACTGTATAATTTTTTTGTGCTGTGGAGAGAACACAAAGCAACCATATACGAAAACGCTCCTCTGTGGTCAGAGGCAGGAGGTTTGAAACATCCCTCAGATGAATGTCCAGACTGGAGTGATGGAATCTCTGTTACCATCAGGCTCCAAAAGGCCTGATGCCTGAAGTCCCTTATACTTTTAAGAAGGATCCTCACAGGGTTCCCACGATGCTGCAGTCTGGCATACACCACCAGAGAGAACAACAACAAAACCTCTCACTAACATATGGCCACCTTCAGCACATCCATTCCTGCTGCTTGGTTCCTCCTAAAGAAATCTCCATTCTCTCTCCACATTTCCACTGAAAGTTTGAGCACAAATGACAGACTGTTGGTGAAGGAATGCTGAAACTTTGTCACAGCCAGGTGCCGTGAAGAACTCGGCGAGATCCTGTGCCAGAATGGCTCAGACTGTGTTTGCATTTGCGGTGCTCCAGGAGAACGGTGGTTTTGGTTTCTTGTGAAAGCTGAAAGTTTCTGAATGCGTGCCCAACTAACAGCTCTCCACAACCGAGAGGTGTGAGCTCAGTCTGAAAGTCCTTAAGAAAGGAAACATTTCAGATTCAGTTAAACTGCCTTAAACCATAAGGAACATTAAGAGGAACCAAGAATCAAAAGAGGAACCTCACTAAGCACACGAAGAAAAACCACTGAAAGGAACTGAGTCTCAGAAGGAGAACCTCCATAAGAACATGTGTAAATATGTACAGTGTAAGAGAACCTGACTCTGTCGCTCTCATCAGCAGGTGATCAGTTTTCATTACAGCATGAGCATTAATGGGAAACCAACAGAAGCTTCTCTGGAAATCGATACTGTAAATAACCTGGAGCGGATCCGGACGGGCCGCGGGAGCAGACAGGCGGTGGAAGTCCAGGATTTTGGAGCGGTGAGTATTGTCCGGTGTCGTGAAGCAGAAAGACCTTTAAATTCAGGAGAACTCAAACATTTCCTTTGTCCCACTCTGAAGGGAATTTCTGCCATCTGGTTTTCGGAAGAAGGAAAGTGTTTCATCAGACGCCGATCCAGAGAACAAATTCCTGAGATAGAAATCCCACATGAGGGCGAGGAGGAGGCATCTGAGCAGGTACAGACCTCACGCCTCTCCAGACCCAATCTCTGTTCACACCAAGCTTCTGCAGAACCCCTGTAGAACTGCAGAACCCCTGTAGAACTGCAGAACCCCTGTGGAACTGTGGAGAAGCACATGGTGACCTGGTGGTTAGGGAGTAGCCCCTGCAATCGGAAGATTGTGGGTTCAAAGCCCAGGACTACCAGGGGCACCCCTGAGGTGTTCTTGAGAAAGGTAACGTCCCCACACACTGCTCCCCCACACACTGCTCCCCTACACACACTGCTCCCCCACACACTGCTCCCCTACACACAC
>JBBPCY010072895.1:0-10681 GCA_037974405.1 Brachyalestes nurse
CAAAAGTATTGGGACACCGTGGCGAGGTGAACGGGTCCCCTTGTGTGAAAACATCCAGAAAAAATATATTTATTGCCGCAAAAAAGCCTGAGGATATTTACAGTTCGTGTTATTGTGGGGATTTCCGTCTAAAACTATGAGATCAGTTCTCAAAAAAAATCCGTGTGACTGAATCCGCGGGTCCTGATCCATGTAAAACTATGGGATTACTATATATATATATATTTATAGTAATCCCTCAGTTTTACGCGGTTCGGCAGAACTCTCCCAATACGCGGAAATATCCACAACAACGCGGAATCTACAAAACATCCTCCAACTATTTTTTGCCTTTTTGTGGCAATATTTATGTATATTTTTAGCATTTTAGAGCTAAATTTTCAAAAATTTTGTAAGAAATATGAAGGTAAATTCAGCTACATTTCCATATAAAATATATCTATAAATATAAAAAGTGCGTCTTGAAATGGTGAAATACCTCTGAACTTGAGGTGGGAGGTTACACACACACACACACACACACACACACGCACGCACACGCGCGCAGGCACACTTTCTCTCTGAGACACGGAGCAGAGACACAGAGGGAGAGAGTGTGTGCGGGTGCTCCTGTCTGGTCTCGGTTTTAGTATTAGTAGTTTATTTAGTATTAGTAAGCTGTGCCCCGTGTAAACATGTAGGCAGAGAGAGTTATTTTGTGTTCGAGCCTTTATTTTGGCTGCCGCACGCTGCTAATGCTAACGCTAACGCGTGCTGCTAATGCTAAATGCTAACGCTAACGCCATGAAACACACTCTGTAAATGACCGCAATATGGTTGTCACTTTAAATTTGTTCTTATCATGTTACGTGCTTTACGTAGTAGGGGGAGTAACAAAAGGTAGTCAGCACAACAGAGAGAAGAGTGAAGATTCATGCTCCTCCTCAATCCATGAAGCTATATACAGAGTTATCCAGTGAACAGTGCCTCGATTCTGCCTAATTCATCTAAGTACCCTTTGGCAAAGCGGAGCGAGGTATGTGATATTTACTTACGTTTCATGTTGCAGTTTGTTTTAGGGTTATATGAGCCCTGTTTGTTAATTAGTCGTTTCATGTGGTCTTTATTCACTTTAGCACTTAATTTACATCTGTTTATCTGTAAATGTGAGCTTTATCTACTGTATGTTTCTATATGTGAGTGTATTTATTGATTTGTTGTTCCTTTGTGTAGTTTCACGGTGCTACGCACACCAAAGCTCAAATGGTGCTCTTTACGAGCGAAATAAAGAAAGAAGCATCCGTCAGAAACTCTCTGTGTCTTGTACTTCGACACCAAGGGGCAGCTACAGTGAAACTCGTTGCTTAAACGAACCATGCATCTACTACTTTGATGCCTTAGTCTTCACGAGAACACAGCGCTACGCCACGGCCATTTCTTTGTGAGTAAGGGGCTGTGGGTCGTGACGTCATCGTAAAGGCTTAAAGAGAAAGGACGGAAGGTGGCGGTGTACTTCCATTCTAAGTGGCAGATGCAGAGTGAGACTTTGAGTGACAAGAAAGTTTAAGAAGATCATATTCCTACAAATCTGTTGAGAGCAGCATTACTTGCTGCTGAAATTCCCTCCCTGATTATGGAAGCTGTGAATGACAAAAAAGTGTCTAGAGATGCGTGTGCAGGAAGCGAAGAAGCAAGAGAAAGCATTTTATAAGGCTTATAAATCCTGGAAGGAGACCGCAAAAGAGACTAAATCAAGACTGAAAATGTTCTGTTCACGCAAGAATGGACGCTTGTGCTGCACTGACTGCTGAGATTAGTGATCTTGTGAGTAAACGGCTGGAGGTAATAGATGAAGCATACAACGAAGAGCTTGTGAAGGAAAGAGTGAGACAAATGCTAAATAAAGATGAGTATGGATCCATCTTCGGATGCACAATAATAAAGACAGCCATTTCAGAGTCCTCACAGGGATCCGATAATCAGACAAAGACTTCTTCCAAGATCTCAAGTAAACGAGCTGATGCAGAGGCTGAACTTGCAGCCAAACGAGAACAAACTAAAGCAATGCAAGAAATTCATGATCAACAAGCAAGGCTTGATAAGATGGAGAGTGACTGGAAGCTTCGTGAAACTAAAATGCTAGCAGAAATAAAGCAAAGGCAGATTGAAAGGCTAGAAGAGGAAAGAAAATGGTTACATCAGTTGCAAGTAGACAAAGAGGTAAAAGTAGCAGCAGCTCGTGTCAAGGTGTATAATGATCTTGAAGGCATTATTCAATGTGGTGATGAAGAAATAGACTCTAGCACTCACATTGGCTGTCAAAAGAAAAGAGCCCACATTTCGATTAAATACAGAAGCTGAATTGTTCCTACCTCAGCAAGCATTCTGTTATCAGCATGAATCTCAGCCATCTCAGGATACTGTTGTTTTAGCTCAAGCAATAGCAGACTCGCTAAGCACACATTGACTGCCTGTTCCTGAACCCACCATATTTGCTGGAGATCCCTTGAAATTCATAGATTGGAAAATGTCCTTTATGGCCCTTATTGATCGAAAGCCCCTCCCACTTGGCGAGATGATGTTCTATCTTAAGAATTACCTTGTTGGAGAAGCTCGCAAAGCGGTGGAGGGTTATTTTTACAGAAATTCAGAGGATGCATACCAAGGTGCCTGGAAGGTCTTGCAAGATAGATATGGGAATCCATTCATACTGCAAAGAGCTTTTCAAGACAAGCTGATGAGATGGCCAAAAATCAGGGTAAATGACTCTCTTGCTCTACATGACTTCACAGACTTCCTACAAGGATGTGTTGAGGCGATTCCTCATGTTAAAGGACTAGCCATTCTAAATGGCTGTGAAGTAAACCACAAGTTACTAAAGAAAATTCCTGATTGGATTGTGCGTAAGTGGAATCGAATTGTGGTGGAAGAGCTGGACACATCAGGGGTCTCATTTATAAAACTTTGCATAGAACTCATACTAAAAGTGTACGTACGACAAAAAGACGAAAATGGAGTACGCAACGGAAAAGTCAGATTTATGAAAACGTGCGCACGCACACATGGTGCATGCAAATCACCTCATGAATATTTAAGACTCCGATGTAAACCTGAAAAAATGGCATCATGGCAGTGGAAAAGTAAAAAAACACTTTTAAAACCGAAATAGATGTGCTTGTGGGTGAAGTGGACAGCTGAAAAAAATTGTTTGTGGTCACAGTAGTGGGGTGACAAAGAAAAAAAATGAAAGAAAAAAATTTGTCCAAAAATATTTCAATAAAACGATATAAAGGCACAAATACACACACACACACACACACACACACACACACAAATTGTATGACAAAACTAAATAATACAATAATACAATTTTGAGAATATTTTATTTAACATAGTAATTTATTTAAAACTCAACATGGTCACAAATGATTGTTTCAACTTACTAAAACATATAAAAGAAAAAAATCTTCATTAGTCTCCGACATCTAACAGGTGAAAAAAGTCTTATTTTCTGTATTTTGGTGTTACAGGGTTAAGCACAGTAGTCACAATTAATACATATACAGAAATCTCATGCAACTTTTTCTGAGATCCTGACTGATAATTGTACGTGGAAATCCCCACTATAATGCGGAAACTGCAAATATCTCTGATTTATTTATTTATTCATTTGCTTTTTTCGTGGCAATGTTTTTTAGGCATTTTATTTCTAAACTAGACTGCATTTCCGCAGAGAAAATGCAAAGTTTGCTTGCTCATTAGCCTAGCATTAGCATAGCATTAGCCTAGCATAGCATTAACATAGTGTTAGCATTAGCCCAGCAGTAGCATTTCATTAGCATTAACATTAGCATTAGCATAGCATTAACATTAGCATTAACATAGCATTAGCATAATGTTAGCATTAGCGTAGCGTTAGCGTTAGCATAGTGTTAGCATTAGCATAGCGTTAGCATAACGTTAGCATTAACATTAGCTTAGCGTTAGTGTTAGCGTTAACATAGCATTAGCATAACATTAACATAGCATTACTGTGTGTGTGTGTGTGTGTGTGTGTGTGTGTGTGTGTGTGTCCCAATACCTTTGACCACATAGTTTTGTATGACAGCTCTGTCCCAATACTTTTGGCCATATAGTTCAGTTTAAACAGGTGAGTCTTTGGGGGCGTGGCCCGAGGTGGTGCATGAAGTTTCAATAGGCTTGGTCACTGTATGGAGCCTGAAAGTCTCTTCTTCTGAAACTGCCTTCATTTCAATGGGGTTAAAATGAATGGAAGTGAATGGGAAAAAAAGGGATGAGCGAAAGAAAAGGAAAAGACGAGTGCAGGTCATCACCGGCCGCGTTTGTGTGTCAGGGATGTTGGCCTGAGGGATCACATGAAGTTTGGTGGGTTTCATGTCCGAGCAGGACTATCTGAAAGTGGAGGATTTATGGGCGGCAATACTTTTGCCCATTTTTTCACCAGAAAAACGGGAATAACGAACGAACGACAAGAAAAAAGCTGTGAACAAGTCCACTATTCCAGATCAGTCCCGACGTGTCAGAGTTGAAATGGTGCTCCGCCAGCACACTAACTAGATGGCATTTCCTTGAGAAAATGCGAAGTGTGACGGTTGATATGGTAACTATGGTGTTGTTATGGCTACCATGGTACTGCAGGTGGTTGCTAAGGTGTTGCTGTGGTAACTGTAGTGGTTGCCAATGTGTTGCTGGATGGTTACTATGGTTTCACAGGTGTAAAAACATTGTCCTAATACTTCTTCACAACGAGAAGGTGAAGCTTCTGTCTTGTTATGAGTCTCTTAAAGCAGCAAACCTTAGACCTCATACATGTTTTGGTTGATGGTCTGGGATAAGTGGAAAGCTAAATGATGAAATCCATGCTGAATTAATATAAATAAATTCACACTTAATGATGAAGTAATTATACCAATAGTTTAATAACGATAGTTTGACACACACACACGCTGGTCACAGTATCACAGGGAGTCCGAAAGGACTGAAGGGATTTGGTCCTGCAGAGCCAGAAAAAGGGTAGATGAACTAAGACTAATGAGACACTGCTGGGTGTACTCTAGTGTAGAGGATGTTCTGGGAACATCTGGAAGCCTTTCAAGACATCTGTCTTCATATGTGCCAGTAAAGCATACACTCTCTGTCCAATTAGAAAAAAAAGAGCTTTTTTCTCTCTCTTCCGCCCACAGCTGCGCTTTATTATCTTATCAGTAATATTCAGACATTTAAAATAAGAGCATGGACACAATTATCATCTATAGGTACACGTTCACTGGCTCACACCCAACTGTTACTCACATCTAACATACAGTGAACCTTAGCTTTAAACATTATTTAAATAAACAAAGCACACAGATAATAAACCCATGTGTTTTAAAGTAGATGCATGCTTTGCTAGAAAAGGACTATGATAATGAGAAACCTCTCACAGTGCAGAGGATGAGAAAAACCCCACAGAAATCCAGAGTCCTCACCATCTACCGCCATCTACCATCTCTTCACTGTTAGCATTAGCTTGTTAGCTCAACTGAAACGGTCTCCGTTACAGTTTTAGTAGGGCTGCACAATATATTATCTGTTAATCGTTATTGCAATATTTGGTCCGCAATATGCAAATGAGCCTCTAACTAATCACAGCTTTTGATAGGCTTTTGATACTCTGATTGGCCGAGACATTTTTAACGAGCCCACACTCCACATTTTCCTTCTGTTTTATGTTTTATGTTATCTATGTTTCTATATCTGTTTTTTTTTCGTGCACCAAAAATATCATGTATTCATCAGAATTCATTCTTGAGCATTTTCCAACTTTTTTTGTTACTGCCTTTAAGGTTGATCTATGTCAATAATTTACTTTCTGCTTGGCCAGACTGTATTGCAGCTCATTTAAAAGGCAGCACGGGACTGAAAGTCTCTTCAGAACTTCAGCATGAATGTCCCGGGTTAAACGGCTGCAAGACGTTAAGGAGATTTTGGTTGTGAGATGAAAACAGGCCATTTTTAAAGCTTAGTGAAATCAAGTGAAAGACCTAATGACTTTATTAATGTATGTATATTGTATGTGTATAAACAGAGACACTTGAGACCCCCCAGAAAGCCTCAACAGCAAAGTTTAGGCTGACTCTGGAAAAGTCTTCGAAATCTGTCTTCAAATTTTTCTCCTCCATACCCCTGTTGACAAGTTTTGTTGTTTTGTTTATTTCCAACATGTCCACCTCCCAACACTGACACACACTTTGCTTCGCTTCATCAGTTACCAAACAGCCCCTGGGGTACTTCACACGTGTCCCTAACTATGAAACACAAAACAAACTACTGCTGAGTGTATAAACACACACTGTCCACACAAAAGGACGAGACTTTACTACGATAAGATAAGCTATAAGATAAACCTTTATTAATTTGCACTGCTATAGCAGAAAGTGGATAGATCAAAGGTAAGAGCAGCAAAACAATAGACTACGTTATATAATAAAAAGAACACTTTACAAACGAATATAAAAAAATATACATTTGTATGTGTATGTAAATATATGTGTATATATATAACCTAGAGTTTCGATTCTCTGCCCAAACCCGAGCCCGACCCGAGCCCGGCCGGGATCAAGCATTTGTTTTTTTAATCATTACTTAATTAGCCTATTTGGGAGGACCAGTGTGCTTGGAGCGCCTTAAAAACGCGATATGTGAACGGCCCCTTACGAACGCACCCAGAGTTGAGAACGTGTGTTATAACGGCCCACGTATTTAAAAAAAATGTCGGGTTTAAATCGGGCTCGGGCCGATAATTACAGTTAAAGTGTCAGTCCGGGCTGGTCTCGGACACGAAGTGCTCGGGCTCGGGTAGGGTCGGGTTTCATTTTTTGGGCCCGATCTAAGCTCTAATATGAGGGGAGGTTTCCTCCACTTGCCTCCAGGCCACCATCATGTTTGCAGCATTACCAGTAACAACTGCAAAAACCTTCTCTGGTCCAAGGTCATTAATGACTGCTTTTAGCTCATCAGCAATGTAGGAGCCTGTGTGTTTGTTGTCCTTTGTGTCTGTGTTCTTGTAGAAAACAGGTTGTGGGGTGGCAAAAATGTAGTTTAGAATTCAATGTACCCGAAAATTTTACCACCCATCAGAGATGACTGAAATGCAGTCTTCTTTGTCAATGGTTTGCTTGACCTTTGTTTATACTCTGTTGAACTATTTACCAGCAAATGACTAGATTTGCTGGTAGATTTCGCATGTCTGGCTGGGGGAATGTATGCTGGTCGGAAAACATTAAAAAATATTTTCTAATACACATTGGATGGCAACATCAGGGGTGAGCCACTTGCATAGACCGCTCTAGTGAAACACATATCTGCATTTCTCTCGCTACATTCAGGAACCAGGAACTGATAAGAGTATCTGCACATGATGCAACAGAGCCTTTCCACAACTTTTGCAAGTTGTCACATTCATGCCGCCACCATCACGCCCCCAGTGGTCGGACTCGCCAGTCTACTGAAATGAGGTTTCCCTGACGTGTGCCCCTCTCCACTTGTAGGTTTGGTGCGCTGCCTTGTAACGCAACTGTTTCGTGTCTGCACTCGTGTTCCTCCTACTGATTACCTGCCTCAGTCTTCTCTTGTGTTTCCAGGTGTCTTGTCTCTTTGGTTAATTCAGTGATTGTTTGGTCCTTGTGATTGGCTTGCGTGTCAGTGTCTCCCTTATACTACTCCCCTAAGAGCTGTGTGTTCTGGCTGTCTACTAGCTCTGTGAACAGGGAAGGCTCTACTTTCTTTACCAAGGACATGGATAAGAGCCGCCCTCTCAGCCTAGTGCAGTAGGCGTTGATATTGCTCTGTCTTTCTTATCCTTCCAGAGTTAACCAGCACTGAGTGCAACCCTCTGTTTATGTTCTGCACTCCTGCATTTGTGTCCTTCTTTCTTGAGCCACAGGACATGACACAAGTAAAGGCCATACCTTCTATCTATGCTTGAATCATGGAGTAATTGTGTAACTGCAGCAGGAAAAGAATATCCCAAATATCTGCTGATTTATGTGTATCTATTTGTAAGAGAGTTGGCACCATAGGCAACCTAAATCTATATGATCATAGCAAGATCATAACAATAGACAGTGTGTCAACAAGAACCATAATGTATGAAATGTATCCACATTTATTGATATTTGAAAGCATTCTCCACAGCAAAATCACAAAAGCTAAATATATAAATTACCCCAATAGTATGTGTTATGTACGAAAATATGCATAACATTTTACTAAACTCATTCTAGTAAAACATGAAGCTAAACAAAGTTCTCAGTTGTGTTAGACTAAATTAAAAAAAATAGAAAAAAGAAAGAAAAAAACCCAGAATAATAAACCTTATTTAAACATTTAAATGCAACTACTTCCTTTTTTTATAATAATAACATGGCCTCTATTCCGATCAAGTGTGATTCTGCATATTTGTAAGTGTTAGTAGACCTCTTCACTATTGGACGAGGCACAGATGGCTGCCAGTTTTTGGTTGTGCTCCCTCATCTCATAAATGAGTTTTGGGATGCCTTCATCAGAGAGGAGCTGATTTTTGAAGACTTCCTCTGCTGTATTCAGTAGTTCCTCCAAGACCTTCATCACAGATTCCTGCAGGATGAATTTGCGAGTCTGACCCTCAACGACAATGGCTCTCCCACTGAGAATGCTCAGGCCATGGACAATCTTTCTTACTTTCATCTGGAGCTCAGCCACAGCCTTTTCCTTCACCTTCTGTATTTCTTCATGGATCTTGTCTGCCTAATCTTTCTTCTGTGTGATGTTTTGTTCAGCCTGAGTGATCTTATACTTGTATTCAAACACTTTGCCTCTGTAATTTTCTGCTTGAGACTCAAAGTTTCTCACTTCCTCCTCGGCTGATCTTACAGCCTGTGTAGCTTGATGTAATTCCACAACTCCAGTAGCCACCATGACAGAACCTGCACATGAAAGGAAGCAATGTTGAAACAAACACATACAGAAGACTAAGTTTAGAAATACCTGTAGCGCTCCATCCGATAACTGGTGTTACAAGCAATCCCCCTCCTACACCTGTCACAATCTCAGCATTACGTTTCCTCTCTTCTTGTCTCCGAAGTGTATCTCTTGTTGAATCCAGATTTTTTTTGGCCTGGTTCAGAGCATCTTCAGAAGAGTTTTGATTAGATGTTTGCTCTGTTCTCATGTTGTCTAGGGAACATTGGATAGCACTCCTCTCTTGTTCAAGCTTTCCCTCATCTTTTTCAAGATTCTCAATGCTTGCATCTAGACTCCTCAGCCCTGTACCAGCCGCCTGCTCTGACTGCTCGAGCTTCTGCTTGGCCAGAACTATCTGATTTCTGATGTCATCATAGTTTGAGCACTGCCCAGTAAGGGGATCTACTTTTGCCTCGATAAGCTTAATGTAGATTCCACTGAAAGAGCGGAGGCCATCTTTCAAAGGAACAGTAACTGCCTCAGCTGCATTTTTCACCACAACACTAGAGAGACAAGCATAAAAGAAGACAAGCAATAGAAGGATTTTAAACAGACTGCATACTCAGACAAAACATGATCATTGTTTTTTGGTTCTTAGGACATTTGGATACTTCTGTCACACTTTCTCAGATACAGAAGTTTGGGCCATTTTAACTGGCAAAAAGAGAGAATAAGAAAACACATGATCTCACCATACCATAAGGCCTTCATAAATCCCTTTTAAACAAGATCGCTACTGGACATAGTTCCCTAAATATTATGGTAAAAGTGATGGGCTGTCTCCCACCCCACCCCCACAGCACCCCACCCAATATTTTATGTATCATGTTTATGTTGGACTCAATTATGATTTTACATTTTTGAATTTCAAAAATTACATCTTTACCAAGACATGCTGTACAATGTGATTTTCCTCTCACTAATATAGCACAGATTAACTGGCAACATTTTAAAATCAGTTTAAAAAAAATCAAATCTCACCTTTTTTATGATGTTATTTGTGTTCTAACTCACGCGAGGTGATTCTATAAGAATATGAGTCTTTCTATTTAAAGTGCAGCAGTATAGCTCAGCCTGGTGGGCTGGGCTTTGTATTTTACAGGAAATAAATAGGGATGCCCTCATTCCTTCTCTTCAGTTCTCTTCTGCAGAGCTGAGAGAACTTCACCCACTTCATCTTTACTGAACCTATTGAGGTATCAAAGGTATTAAGGTAAGATTGCTGAATATGCAACCTATATTGCAAGTAAATATGCCATTTACTCCCTGCATTTGAATGTTTTTATCATTAAGATGAGATTAAGGTAAAATGCCATCCTTATAAACAGGTCAACTGTTATTCTATAAAAAAAATGATTACATTACTATAAATTTAACAATTAAGATGCACATGTTTAGACAGATGTCTAAGCTTTTGTCTGTGTAAATTACTCTTGGTAAGAATAAGTAAGTTTAAGTAAAATGTTCTGGTGGGGTGTGAGGGAATAAATGACTGAAAAATCTAATTACTCAGTTTTACCCATAGTCAATCAAACAAGGCATGGCTAATGCCCAAAGTAGTACTGGGGTTTTGAGCCTAATGTACACTGCAAAAAATGATTTCTAAGAAAGTAAAAAAAATTCTTATTTCAAGAGAATTTGTCTTATTTTTGGTCTAAATAGAAAAATAATCTTGCCAAGCATGTTCTACTTAAGAAAA